>SMLS01065051.1:0-63320 GCA_004785975.1 Popillia japonica
ATCGTAATTTTAATACAACTATGAAAGATTAGGATTTTTGTAATACTATCTACGATCATGGTATTGTAAGGATGCTATGGAGATTAAGCTACCGTAATCCAATAAGGAAATAATGCGATTCTCTAGCGTGTGATATTTATAGTGTGTGGTGTGATAGCGGTCCTATTACTTGCCACACGACCCTTATAGACCGTCTATACATAAACATCGGATGAAATATAAATTTAATGGGAATAGGCTGCTACGTACTAAACTACAGGCAGGTAGTAAAAAGATATATATTCTTGAAATGCGATATTCGTTATCATTAGAAATTTATTTTTATTGACGTTCCGCTTACATACACGCATGCTAACATAAATAACCAAAACTACGCACCGAATCCCTAGTGGGTATTCACTACTAGAAGCTTAGCCTTTCTTGAAATAAATATATATGGTTTTATATACTTTATTATAATAATAGTTATTACATTGTTTTCCACGACTAGGAATGAGATACAATCTTCTGTGGGATGCTAAACTAATCTTGATGCGTGTTGTCACACTTTGGCAACTATTAACATAAACGACATATAATATATAATATTATCTGAAATCAACTGTCTGGCGCATTCGTTCCTTTATATCGATAATGTTAGTTTCTCAACAACCAACCGTTCGTAGCGCAGTAGATAAGATCTACGCCTACCACGCCAGTGGCTCGCGTTCGATTACTGCCTGCCAGTGCATTTTTTTTTCAATTTTATTGTGCACAATATTAACAGTTATACTTCATGCAAATTAGCTTTCATCCTAACGCGCCCTAGTTTCTGAGAAAATCAACGTTGAATGAACGCGCTAATTTCATTCCTTTATATCGATAATGTTAGTTTCTCAACAACCAGGCGTTCGTAGCACACTGGATAAGATCTAAACCTGCCACGCTGGTGGCTGCAAAACGAATGGTCCAATTAAAACATTGTCAATGATTCCTATCCAAATATTAAGTGATTGGAACTGATGATAATGAAACAAAAGTGACATGAGGATTTTCATAAGCCCATATGTACATGCGTATTGTGTAAATTGGTGACACCATTTTTGGTAAACCCTACTTCATTCGTGAAAATAATAATGCTCGTGAAGTTAACACCACTTCGTTCCTGATCCAATACCTAGTTTGCAAACTGCATTCTACGAGGAAAATCTGCAGGAATCAGTTCATATATTTTTGGAAAATGATATGGAGATGACAGCTGTTCATGAAGAATTTATGTACTATTGTTTTCGATGTATTAAACTGTGCTGCTAATTGTCGAGCTCTCGTTGATGAATTATCATCTACAGCATTTAAATATGTTCCTCTAATCGCGGAGTACGTACGATTCTTCTCACACCAGCATCAGTACTACTTTTTCCAAACTTTTCTAACATTATGAAGATAGTCAATAACATGTGTTGCCATTCTCCCTTAGTCGTTGGTCAACACGTCAACACGTTGAAATATCTTCTGGTTTGGTAGAACACGATTGGAAAATCTTTCGTGATCTAATCTTACAAGAGATCCAAGACATTTCCCGCATTTTTTCTCGTATATGAGAAAAACTACGGAGTAATGTTTCACATGATTAGTTCATAATAAATCTGTATTTTTAACTCTAGTTTGAAGATGTAGCAGTAGACTCAAACGAATGGAAGAGATCAAATATAGAATGAAGTTTTCTATTGAAATTTAACATTTTGTTAATAAACTCATTCGCTAATACCGCGTCTTGTATCTACCAGAAAAGCAGTAGAGTTATGGATACAAGAGCTTTTGAAATAAAAAGCAAAAGCAAAAGAATAACTACATAACTGCTATAGATAAGAAAAGGAAAACTTATTTACTTTTAGTGTGTTTTTTATTTTTGTTATACATAGTTATACAAGTTGCTTTAACATATCGTAACCAATGGTGTTTTTACGTCAAGACTGCACAAATATCCGCAGTATAGAGATGATTATCTCTAAAATTTCTTAATTATAAGGCGCATCGATCAATATGAACCTAACCTACTGCCCTTTTCAGAAACATCTGTTATTTCCGTAACAGAAAACCGTAATTAGAATAATGAATACACTGATTTAAAAACGAAACCAGCCATTAACAAATATCAACTTATAGTAAACGCGGGGTTCTGCCTAATTTAATGTATTTATATCCCTATCATGAGAAATTTTGGGGAAATAACTACATAGATGTAAAATTCCAAATTCGTTTAAGTAATTACCTTGTGTACACGTCAATTTTGGTGACTCCGTTCATCTAATAAATTGACGTTAAAAGCTGCTATTATCGACCTTATTGTCCATATAATGTATAAGCACCGCTTAATAAATCCCACAACGACAAATATATTTACCCACATTTTCCTGTTAGCACCTCAATGAATAATTCAACGTCGATTAGACAGTTTACGATACCAGGTAGTTATATTGTCGATAGTAGGTCGCGAGTTACAAGCGTAGGTGTGAATTACGTTGGTATGCGTACAAAGCGCTTCTTACACGACCGCACAGTCGGTTTTGGGGTGCGAATGTTACGCGTTGTCCATTCGAAATTGCGCAAATAAATATCGTCGAAAATCAGTCCTGCATTAGGTCATTTAAGGTCAAATTTACCGGCCTACTCCGTACCTATTGTAGTTAAGCTGGGTTTTCTGATATTACAATATAAATGAATACGCGACAGCTTTGCGAGCTTTGAACCATAAAAGGACTCCCCTAACATGCCCCGACAACTTATTTGCATTATACTTGTATAAAATAGCCGACTGACCCGACCTAGTTACAATTATAGACGGACACGTTATAAGGTCGAGAATATTTTATTTCGCAGACGTGTGTGACGTGTATATGCATAACAGCACGCACTTTCATAAAACCCTGAGGAATATATCATTTTGTTTTTTTTGTGTAATGGAAGTCTGCAATTATCTGGATGTATTCGGTGTTATGTAAATAGAACAATGCAAATTTTATGTGGGGTAACGGTATACAGTGCTTTCGAATAGTAAGGAACAAATTCATTATTTCTGAAATTGAGGATGTTTCGAAAAAAATCCTCTGACACGTCGATTTTGTGTTAAACAAAGGCAAAATGCCGACATACGACCCATATTTGTGACGTAATCATCATGCGCGATATGCCGCGATAATTTTTTAAATTGCACCCAATTTCGACTATGCCAATTGAAAGAGCGTGTCATTCTACGTACACATCGTTAAAAATATGATTACGTTACCGTATGTAGGTTTGATAAAAAAATGAAAAAACCATTATTTATTTTATTTATTATTATTTATTTTTCTAAAATTAATGATAATGATCAAAGTGTATGTTGAAATTGTTCACCGTTGGCTACCTGACAGTAACCAAGACGATTAATAAATTCTTGTTCAATATGGTCAATAACTTCAGGAGGTATACAATGTATCTCCGGACGAATTCTTTCTTTTAATTCTTCTAAATTTGCCGGTCCACAAACGTATACTTTACCTTTTAAGTACCCCCACAAGAAGTAATCTACAGGTGTGAAATCTAGCGATCTGGCTGGGCACTCGATCGGCCCCCTTTCCCCTATCCAACGATTCGGGAACAGTTCATCTAAATAAGCACGGACAGGTGCTGCATAATAGGAAGGTGCACCATCATGTTGAAAGAAAATGTAATTTCTCGGAAAATCACGTTCCTCATATGGATATAAACTTATTAGTTCGGAAATAAGATCGGCTTGAAGAAACTGCAAATACCTTCCACCAGTTAGGTTCACGTCTGAAAAATAATGACCCAGAATTCTTCTTTCCACTATACCGCATCACACATTCACTTTCTGAGGATGTTGAGTGCAATATTCCATCATCCATTGGGGATTCTCGGTAGCCGTGGCCGTTCAAAGCAGACGTAGCCTCGTCAGAGAAAATTACGTTTCTTACGAAATTATTATCTAGGCTCGATATTGCCTACCCATACTTTGGCTAATAGGACGCCGGCCAGAATGAGTTTCATTGAACAATTCAACTACTTCTTGGTGGGTGCATATCCTGTCTCCAAATCTGATCATGCAAAGAATTTCAATTCGTCCTCGTTCAGTTAATTTCAGCATTTTAAATAAAATGACAAAGTCACTACTCAATATACAATTCGGACATACTGCTTTTGCCAAACGAAAGATAAGAAATACAAAAAAAACAAAAAGGAATGTATGATTTCAAGTTTTTATCTGACAGTAATAAAAAACATTCTCGGTTGCTAAGGCAACTGTCAGACAAGCATAATTTCTGACGATGTGGACGTACATAGATGGACACGCTCTTTCAGTTGGCATGGTCGAAATTGGGGTATGGCCATTAAAAAAAAAATCAATGGCGTAATATCTCGAATGACCATTACGTCGCAAATATGGATCGTGTGTCGAAAAGTGCCTTTGTTTAAAACAAAATCAACATGTCAGAGGATTTTTTCGAAAACCTCTCAATTTCAGAAGTAATGAATTTATTTGTTACTATTCGAAAGCACTGTATAATGTATTTATGTAGTAAAACAAAGAGTATATACTGTTACAATTGCCACAGTGCCATTTGAAAACTGAAGCCAAAATTTAATATTGTCGTTTATTACAATAAAAATATTTTTAGCGAGTGATAGATGACTATCATCCATGAATATCAAAGATATAGAAATACGACGATAACTTATCAGGTAGAATACATTAACTTAGATAGAGAAAGAAAGCACCATTCTAATCCGCGCAAATCCTGGTAAAAGAAGCAATCATTCATCTCTTCTGTAAAAAAATATTTTCTTTGTCCGTGTACGTGTATTGGTTACGTTTCAGGGTTCGTTACAAAAGTATTGGTCACTTCTTCTATATCTCTTTCATTCTACAAAAGCGTAGTGATGACCTGTTTCTGTGTACCGTTGGATATTTACTGCCACTTCAAAATATGCAGTTGCTGTAACTAACTTATTTAAACACTGCATTATGTGCGGCTTCTCACCACAATGTATTTTACGCAGTATACTCACACATTAAACATAATTCAGCAAGTTACAATCATTAAATCATCTTTTATATTATTTTCAATGCCAATTCTGGTTTAAGAGTAGTTTAAGTATCAATTTTAGTAAACAGTTTGGGTTTGGCAAAGAACATGTTTCTGCCGATTTTACGACTAAGGCAGCGAGATATTTAGATCAAACAATACAACGCGGTTTTACTATTTTGTTCAGTGCGTGGTTATTCTTTAAATTAGATAAGTTACTGTTTTAATAATACCGAATGCAACTTAACATGCGAAGACCATTTTTGTAATTGGTGTAATTCATATGAAAGTCAAGGTCAGAGAAATCATTTATTCACGATTCGGATGTATCTTTTTGCTAATATAGTAATACATACTTTCCTAATAATTCAACAAACGTATCAGGCATACTGCATTTTAATATTAGGGCTATTGCATCAAAACCTCTATTCATTTCATTTGAAGATTTTTCTAAGGAGATAGAGTCGATAAAGAATTATTTAATCGTATAGTAAACTATTTGCGATATCCACTTTCTATTATTGTTTCACAGGCATTAATTTGCCTCATTAAGAGACCTCAGTTCTTACTGAGGTCTCTTAATTTATACGATCAAGTAATATCAAAAGAAAGTAGGTACTAACAAAGTATATGTATTTATATTAGGTAACATCGAGAATGGGCATACTCAGTTTTAAATGAAACTTTGCAAATATTAAGATTACAGTAACTATTCTTGAGGGGTATCTGAAAACTCAAACAGATCAATCAAATTATTTTTTTGATGGATAATTGCATAACCCAATATGTAACCTAAATTATTCTGTCAAACAATAGATTTCATGATTCCAGTTTCCATTTGTTCAAGCCACAAGGTAATATACAACATACAAAGTGAACCCATTGCCAATTTAAGTAATCAAATAATGGAAGTAAAATAAGTTTTATGTGAAATCACTTACAACTGCCAATTCATTTTTAATAACCCGACAATAATTGGAACATGAACGTTCAGCAGCACAAAGAATATACACAAATATGCAAACACAGATAGTATTACGAGCATAGGATATGTTACAGTAATGAGTATGAATAGTTATTCCAATGATGTCATAGCCAGGAATTTTTGTGCGTGATCTGGCTTGGTCATCGTTTTCCAGGTGTACTTCTTGTATAAGGAGAATGTTCACGGCACTTTCCTTCAATATCTTGCCAAAGTATTGGCACTTTGATTTACTGATGCTCTCAATATTCAATTGGTATATTCGAAAATTTTGACCAATATTCTTTGTCATTCGATCCTGATAGGGCCATTTTCTTCGCTATCTTCAACTATGTGCTCGGCAATTGTTGTAGACTATTTAGCCGTGAGTGAATGTCAGGTTGCCCAGGGTGTACCTACTGGAGGCTGGCCTACATTTAGGCATTAAGAATTAGTTACCATCAATCATTTTAGTATATTGAACGAATAAACGTAAATGAATATACCTACCCACTACCCTTTGTGAGAGTTAGCATAGTGCTGGTTACAACAGCTTTAAATAACAACAGATTTAAATAAATCAGAGGCTAGGCCATGCCTAAGAATACAGCTTAATCGCACTCATTAATAGATAGACAACCTTACTACAGTATCAAAGTCGGTCTACTTAACGATTCAACCCAGCCAAGCAGATCTAGCTGTGTAAGACTAAAAATTAGTTTATTTGGTTTCGATCTGGTATAGATTGCACCAGGAAAACTATTTACAGTATCATGTAGGCTATAGAGCACAATCGGGCTGGCTGCGCTCGCTCAAGTAGCCATGCATCACAACCATCTTATAGAGCATGTTTACGAGGAGTGACTGTGTTAGCAATGAAGTTGTTTACCCAATACGGAGAGGTTTAACTTGTTTGGAAAAGGAATTTCTCTAATTCACTCTTTCTGTTTTGGTATTAGGATATCTCTATCTAATATTATACGAAAGAAAGCCATAGATGTTATAGTATATAACTGCTATAATATAATTTGAGTGGCCAAATACCTTTGAACGTTGATGTACACCAGACTGCACGACATCAAATTTGACTTTGGCAAACAATTTGAAGTTGTAATCCAAGACCGCTATATGCGCTAGTCTAGCAGACTTAATACACGCTGGTATATGTACGAATAGATTCAAAACAAGCACAGGAGTAGGATTGGTAGTTATGGGTAGAGATGCAAAGCTTCTGTGGCGTTAAGTATACGACCAAGATCTTTTGCTAGTTAACCATGTCCAGAGGAAAGTATAAAAAGATGTTTAGAGGTACATGCATATACATTTTCTCAAGAAGCACAGGACTCCAGAAGCATACGCTTTTGATTTGAAGCTAATCTAAGACTGCCAGGTCACCCTATAAATTCTAGGTCTAAGAAACAGAGTTATACTGATGTGACTATAATTTTACAGCAATGTGAAGACCTACAGTAAGCAGTAGTTAGAGGAAGATTTTAGCAGAAATTTTCCTTGGCAATTTCATTTTTTTTTTCGTGATTTTTGACGTCGTTTATTTTAGCTCCCACTCTGTCTCAGCATCTGTACTAAAATTCTAAACGAGAATATTAAGAACTAAATTAAAAATGCTTCTTAAATCGATGAGTTACCAAATAATATATGTTTTACTATTCTAACAGTGTTCAGAGAATCAGTTTTGTTTTCCAAACTTCTATCCAGGCAAAACAGAAGTGAAAGCAATGTTCAAACTTTGGTCGTGTTAAAAGAGAAATCAAATCTCAGGTATCTTTCTTTTTACGGGCAATCTTGTTTTTATTACCACTAGAAACTACCTAACTTTTTCGGTTCTTGTTAGTAGTTTTTTCTGATATCCATCTATCTTGTCACTAACATGGAATGAATCTTCGCTCATTCGATTTATTTATTTCATTCCATACTAATTTAGAAAAGCTTCGTTTTTTCATTTTGTAACGTTTATTTGATATTAAATATTTTCCTCGTCAGTTAACCAGAAACTTTATTCCGTGAAAGTAAATGAGATTTTATATATTTTTCGCAAATATCGTATTCTAATACACTTACAGTTCGATACGTACAATTAATAGTACGGTAATTACAAATTCTAATAAAAAATTTAATCATACATATATATCTACATATAAGAATATGTAATTCTAACAGCTAAGAGCTGATATACTGAGGTCTATCAATTTCACACATATTTACAGATACAATCGATACTAAAGCTTCCTTACCACCATTGTACATCTTCACTCGAACGGCTGCGATTTAATTAAGAATGAACGCTTCATTGGTTCTTTAACTACAAAATTCAATAGAAAGATTCCTACATGGAAAGAATACAGTTACAATCCCTACTACTACTAATACAACTCACCCAGTGCTAGTTATTTCTGTAGTAGCATAAACTATTGAATAAAATTTTGCAAAATATTTTTGAAAACCTGTATATGTACTCGTAAAACAGTACAAAATATAAAGCGACCGGTTTCATTCCTGTTACAGAAACGAAATAAATATGTGTCACCTGGAATGGAAATATCGCAAACGCCACCTTATTGCTAGAAGGAAATAGTACAATGAAATATGAGTTGCAAAAATACATACTCTCATTTGCGATATTTTACTACAGCAATAATGATTTTTCTTAGAAAAGTGTTGTCTAGCGAAATTCAATAACATAAAGCATTATCTGAATCTGGTCCACAACGGTTTTCAATTTTTCTTGGTCCTATTTAGTTCGAAAAATGGCATGCTATTGATCCCATGTATCGGTATCAATTTTATACGACTTCCTCTATAAATTATAAACAGCTTTGAAATGGTTTCTATCCGTAGGGAATATATTCTAACATAGTGTATTAAGAATAGTTCGAGAGAAAATGGAATTATCCTGAACAATACAGATTTAATGGCTGTTGAATAATAAAAATCAATGAACATTACGATAGATATTTCCTCAATGTACCTCATGAAATAGATGATGGGTAGTTCATTAATATGAATAAAATTTTAGAAACCTAAATTCTAGTTATGAAAAATATTTTATAAAATTATTGCGTTGATCTGTTACAATAAATAAAAATAAAATATTTCCACTCTATAAATACTTTCTACATTAAAACATGAGATCAACATCAGATATTAGAATAATATTGTTACAAATGCGTCATTTCCTTCATATTTTACATCAGTTATAATAATTTATTGTAGCATTTCTTCCTTGAAGTATTTCTAGATGTTGTACATATGTACTATCTGACACATTTTAGAAATATGCATTTCCTTTATCCTGACTCCAACACTTACGCCATACTTCAATCAATATGATCCACAGTAACGAGCAAATTAATTCTTATAATTTCCTTTATCATCCGTAGCAGGTGGTGGAAGTGGGAGTTTTACTAACCCCAAACATAAGGTTTGTTCCAACATACAGTTTGTTATAGTTTGCAGATTTATTTTAGTGTGCATGCGCAGTCAGAAATTAATTTGCAATTCAAAATTTGGGTTCTGAAAGGCGTCGATTTAAATGACTAACTACTAACCTTGAAATTATAAACTACCAATGTAAAATGAAATAAGCTACGCATCCGAAAAGTACAGACTCTGAAAATCAGCAAAAAATTCGCAAATCCAATCGATTATTAATTTACTTGGAACACCAGATTTCAGTTTGCAAATTGTAGTTCGGTTTGTTGGAACGGTAAAATTACTAATACGCAGAATCCTGATAATTTGCACCTACATATTACTGATAGTTTCGTATTCTTGTTGGAACAAATCTTTATTTATTTTAAATTGTAGTTATGTAAATAAATATAGATATTGTTTTGCAATATTGGTTGATTGAAATGGTAAAAAATTGTAAAATTTAAGACGTGCCTAGATGTTTTTTGTTTTATACCCCGACTAAGTCACAGTTTGATAGTTATTGGATGACTTTTTATTCGTATTTTTTGCTCGGTATTAAGATGTTCTAAGGTTGCAGAAAATCCTCTTTTTTATTTATCGTCTAGATATGTATACGTCAGGATATAAGATTTTAATGGCGCTAGTTACAAAACCAACCGCTTTTTGCGCAGACGTATGTACCACTCAATAATGTGCTTAGGAATGTCTAAAATACGCTATCAGGACGCACGTGTATACATTTTCTCAGACAGTGAAGTAGCACTAAATGCTATAGGAGCGTGTAGGTTTGAGTTCAAGCTGCTATGGGATTGTCTGGTCGCTCTTAAAACTCTGGCCCAAAATAATCTTGCAAATAAAAGCGCGGAGTCGCGATTCACTGAACCAGAGCCATTTTATAGTATAGCTAAAAACCATCATCATCAATCAGGGTTTACCTTCAACAGTAGGAGACTAAACTAACAACTTCGCACTCGATCAGCACTTTTAGTCCAAAACAATCAAAAATGTTTACTAATTTTGCAACCACACAGCCGAAAACCTTAGGCTTACGACTTTATTTGCCGACCATTGCCCTCTGGGGTACCACATCAAGATAATGAGTAAAACGGACAATGATAAATTCCTATTACAACCCTGAGCAGAAGTATATAGAGCCGGATGGACTGGTATGCCCCAAAAAGGTATTGCGCATAAATAAAACATTTGGTTACATAGCAATTAATTGCGCAGAGATAATTATTATGGATTGCCTTCAAAGAACAAAATTTGCCGAATTGACCAAAATATTTGTTGTATCCTTATAATTTCTATTAAAATCAGTTAGCCATGAATCTCTATATCTTAGTTGAACCTCCATATTGGTGCACTGGATAAATATACTTACATACATAATCTAAAAATTTTATGTGAAAAATACACAGCAGTTACTTTTTGCTTATTAGTTCTATCCCTATTTAATATGTATAAAGTGAGTAATTGCAAACAAAATACGAACTTTCTTAGGAGACTCATGTAACTATGCTTTATGCAACATCTAATTGTAAGTAAGTAATTTAATTCTACCGATCGTCATAAACCACCCAATTATCTCATATATGTATGTACTAATTTTTACTGGCGCAAATTTTGCCTTCAATTACAAATAGTAGGTATCTAGATAGTGAGAATTAGTGTAGGAGAGTTAGTTAAACAAATTAGTAAAATGTAATATACCGGGTGTTCAAATTGAAGTCGGCACTATTGCTAACTTCGTTATTATTGAAGCTACGATGTCAGTTAAATTAGCAAACTATTAGCGTTTTTTCTTCCGAATACGATGATAAAACCTAAAAAACAATTGAACTTCGCGTTTTTGAGATATTAAAAAAAATTACATTTTTTAAATGGAACACCCTGTATATTTTTGCACATTTTGAATGATAATTTAATTCTAAACGAAATCCATTAATACATAGGCACCCAAAAATTGACAAATAAACGAACTACAAGTATTAATGGAAAATCATGTAGACATTGACTAGTTATCGAAAAATTAATACACTTTGCTCTTTATTTTTGTCAATATTAAATACTCTTATTTGAACAACAAACAACAAAATTCTGAATGCAAAATATTGACTGCATAACCACCCTACTCTTAAAAACTACAAGGACGTAAAGGTGAAGCGAGTATTAAACTCAAAAAGAAAAACAAATAAAAACTACAAAAGAAAGATTAGATCATGTGCTCGAAAACATTCCCGTATTCTTCTACACACTTTTGAGCGCGTTTTTATAAATTTCATTTTTTAAAAATCTCCAGAAATAAAAATCAAGAGGGGTAAGGTCTGGTGAACGTGGTGGCCATAATACTGGTCCTCGTGTACTTATCCAGCGATCTTGAAAAAGTTGTGTTAATAAACCAGCAACAGCTTGAGAATTGTGCGGTGGTGCACTATCTTGCTGGAAAATAACTTGTGCGCGATCAGCTAAATTGAGATCATCTAAGAACTCCTCTATTGTATTTCGCAACAGTTCTGCGTATCGTTCACCTATAAGAGTACTTTCTAGCATATCACATTTTTTTAAATGTGTCAATGCCATTGTTGGAGCAAATTCAAATAGCTGTATATTTATGTACGTTGACTTAACTAACACTCGTAATCTTGACAGATACTATGCATCTTTTGTTTTTGTTCTAGTTATCTGTGATAAATTTAAAACTATTAGAAATAAATTGACTCTGTCTACGCTTACAATAAAGGTACAATTAAAGCAAAAGCTAAATGGCGTTTTTATTATTACTTATTAGCAAGCGATTAACAACTAAAATATGATTACCATCAAACTAGTGACGATTTTTTGTTCGCATGAGATGACAAATTATAATAAAATGTTTCTTTCAGTTGTCAATAGTCGACCATTCATTGGCTACACGATCTTCATATCAAGTTGATCTGCTACATTTAAATGCTTGTAGTTCGTTTATTTGTTAATTTTTGGGTATCTATGTATTAATAGATTTTGTTTAAAATTAAATTATCTTTTAAAATATCCAAAAATATACAGAGTATTCCATTTAAAAAAATGTTATTTTTTTAAATATCTCGACAACGTGAAGCTCAATTGTTTTTTAAATGTTACCATCGTAAACGCAGGAAAAAACGCTACTAGTTTGGTAATTTAATCAACATCGTATCTTTAGTAGTAACAAAGTTAGCAATAGTGCCGACTTCAATTTGAACACGTTGTATGTAAGTATTTGCGACAATAAAATAAAATATAGACTTATACAAAGTCTCAACCCAGATATAAAAACAAGAGAGCGCTATTAAGAATCTAATTAACTGTTTAAGCTGCGAGTGCCATTTATTCAATTATCGAGCGGTAATTAAAGCCAATCGTTTTATGGAGACTACTTTTACGGATTAAAATAAGACTTTAAGTCATTAACTTCAAGTTCCTATTCTTAATATAACGGACATTTCAATTAACACGAGCCACCCCCAAATAACTTTGTCTGCTGTAATATATGTATATAAAATTTTGAATATTTTTCTTTTTTTACAGATGTCTATGTTATCGCTTGTCGGACTACTGCTGGACAGAATGAAATTCAAGTTGAAGTAGCAAAACCAAAATTAATAAAATGTAAACTTGGAATTGCGGGCTTATGCCGGAATCCCATCATGTAATCTACTTAATAATATTGGAAATTATGGGTTGCGGGCATAGCAAAAGCAATATACAGAGTAAAAAGGATCGCAACAGAAATAACGTCAGAAAAGAAGGTAAGTAAGAATTTAAAACATACACAAATTGCAAAGTAAAATTAATTTCAGTAACATTACACAACATATCAGAACGCATGTACATATGTCTGTGTTTTAAACAAACATCTCAACTTCATGTTTCGCTTCTATTTAATCTTCTTACATGTTGACGTCTTATATATAACTTATTTATAACAAAATATACCCAAATACAAACGCAAAACCGGAGCTGTGAATAAACATATCCTTTTCGAAGTAACATAGAAATTAGCTAACGGAAAGTCAATAAATAATCTTTCCAAGGATTATGATAGACCAGTAAACCAGAGAGTGTCAGACAAAGATAATACACAGCGCAAGTCGAACGTTTCTAATTCTCTTAATTAGTTAATGTAGTATACATTGTACATTAAGTATTCACTGGTTTTATTGCCCTTTGTTCAAGCGTACCGTGTTTACCTATAATCAAGGTGCTTCCATTATATTACTCGTAGTAGTCATTTTGTAATTGAATTGAAATAGTAAGCTCGATTAACACCTTGACATTTATTCAAAGCTACAGAGGAAATTTACCCAGTTTGTAGTTTTTATGTTTGTGAACAATAGCTGCTTGTATTTTTGTTGCACTCAGAAAAGTGGGATAATATACATACATATACTTTAGCATTATTCTTTTGTTATTCAACTATTGATAACAATTTTACATATATTGTATAAAGTTCAAAATATTTCCTGCCTCAGTAGATAGTTTACTTTTAAATGCTACGTACTTAGTATATATAGATTTATGACCTTTATGTCCCTACGTATTTATTTCCAAATATTTTTTCAGCTTTAGATCAAATTAAAGTCTATTCGAGCAAAGCAAGTTATGTCAAACTCATGCTGTTGGTGCACTTTTGGTGGTAAAATGAGCACTATTTCATTAGTAGTGGTAGAAATGCTTTTGCCATAACATGGAGCTTGGATAACCAAAACTTGTATTTCATACATACATATGTAGCTAATCTGTTGGGTTATGTTTCCTTTAGCAGTTGAATAAGCTTGAACTTATTCAACTTATTCATAACCAGTTTAAATGTTTCCCGTAACCTGACTTCGTTCACTGCTAGTAAGTACTAAGATCTTTTTACTGCTGTAGTAGCACACTGTGTAATATATTTGAATATTGCAAGCAAAGGGAGAAAGTTCACGCAGCATTACAAACATTGGAAGGCATCGTAATTAATTTTGCATAGTTTCAAGATGCTGTGGGCATTGTAAACCACCATTGTAAACCAATTGTTCTCTCATTTTCTCGCTTTATGACCTCCTAGCAAAAACATATTGAACTGCCACTAGTAAGTATAGTGTAGCTGTTCCTGTAAGTTGCCCTATTAACGCTTTAAGATTTGCTGTTACGTTTTCAAAGAAATTGATATTCGGTTTCTGCAAAGAATTGTGTTCTTCAGATGTGCGGTGACCACTACGGCTGTTGTCATGTTCTGCTTTTATAGTACAGCGAACCAGCAAATGTCTTTTAATAATCTTAAGGTGTCATTTTTAACCGTTCAATACAATCGTTCGTAGTGCCTTCCAGAGTCAAGAAGGGTGACTTAGGACTTCTTTCCGACCCAGGCATACAAAAATTCACATTGAACTCGCTGTTTTACCGACTTGGAGTTTTAACGCATCAGAGTCTTTACTAGGTTCTTGCTTTGCAATAACGATAATACCTTCTGTTTCATAACACATAAGACAGGTTTACCCAGTATTAAACTTGGTACTACGGGGGTAAAGTATTCGTATAATAAGACTTAGCATGTTACTGAAATGTTGACTAAGGACTACTGATCTTCTACTTCACTTTCCCGTCCTTGCTTTAACTTTGATTCATCCTTTCACAGAAAAGTTGCTAACAGAAAGCCTTAGTTCTAACGGCAATGCTTTTATGAAATGTTTGATATCTGCACTATTTCTATAATATGCAAATTTTTATCAGTTATCATGAGATAACCGAGCGTGAACCGAGCAAGAAGAATATTATATATGTAGAATAAAACGATCCTCTATACCTTATTCTACATATATTACATTTCACCTTACAACATGTATTATTTCAACTTTAAAGAAGAATATTATTAGAAAAACTAAGTTTCTCAAAATCCAGCGGGCTCAGTAACATATTTTGCTATCATTTTTATTATGGGATGCGCTCTTATTGTTATTCGTATCTTCTGTAACCAGGATATGGAGATGGCATCATCTATACCCATTCTTGTTTGCAGTTCAAGTGTAATTTAGGAAGAGCTTACAGTTGTTGATGTTAATACAATGGTCAGCTGTATATTTGGACCTAAATCTTATCGACTTTATGTCGGTTTTCGTAAAAGGTAGTAAAAAGCTGTTTAATTACTAAAAAATAAGGTTGACAATTTATTAAAAGTGAAGCTTATTTGCTCCCAGAAATTAACATATCTTTTCTCTTTTCCGAGAAACACAAAATACAATATACAAGTTTTGTTGTAGTAGGGTTCGGTTAGAATTAGAATTAGAATTTGGATGGAAAGTGAAGTTGCACTACGACCAAACGTTATATAGCTATAGTTCTCTAGCGAGTCTGACGGCTATAATAAGCTGCTATAGCTGTGATGGTTTCAAGGAGGGTATTTCCCACTCGTCAATGACAAAATAACTGACACATATTGTTGCAATAGTTGGATATTATGTTGTGAGAAAACCCACAAGCACACGTAGTTTATTCCTATTTAGTTCTAGCAGTCCTTGCTCTTTGTCCTTGACTTCTCCTTCATAGGTGCTCGTCCCTATTCCGCAAAATGGTTCCGGTCCCACAAATGTTGTTATGTCGGCCTTCCTTACTAATAAATTAGCTTTCTCGATGCCACTGATTCCAATGTGACCTGGTACCCAGCATACTGTAATTTTAGATTGTTTAATTTCTCTAAGCATTCCCAGACTAATTTCGATCTGATGGTGTTAGAACCCAGCGCCATTATGGCTGCTTGACTGTCGGAGAAAATTCCAATTCTTTGCTTCCGACAGTTCCTAACAAGATTCAGTTGAGCATATCTTGCAATGGCACTGGAAGACGCTGAGGTAAGTTCACATTGGCTCTGAGTATTTGATTACTGGGCCGAATACTCCTGCACCTGTTCTCTTGGCAGTCTTGAAACTGTCCGTATACCATTTAATAGTTTTTGGGTTTAGGGAGTAGGTGCATCGTTCTCCTTCCCACTCTCGCTTGCTGCTTAGTCTCGTGAGAAAGTTTTTCTCGAAGCTATATTTCCTAACCATTTCGTCCTGCAGTAGACTGAAAAGTACGGACAGCCCTGCCAGAGATGACGTGGCTCACCGGCACGGGCTCCCAGCCCCAGCAGACCCCACTCTGAACAGTCGTATGGGCAATAGGGTTTGGTTAGTTTTAATACAAAAAAAACAATGTAAGAAATGTAATTAATATGTTTCACAAACAGAGCTTATTATTTTTATGATCGGTATTTTATGATAATCTAATTAGATGAAGTTGTTTTAGTAACTATACGTAGGCATTTTAACAACATTTTGACAACATCAATGCGTTACCTTTTTGAATTGTATGGATATAAATGCAGCCGTTATAATAGATTAATTGAAATATTCTAAACAAAATATTGCGTCAAACATAAACTGAAATTAATTTTGCTTTAATTGGATGGTATGAGTGTGGTTGAGTATTGAATCCTTCAATTATATTGCAGATATTATCTAATAGAAACCCGGCCAATTTCAAATGTTTATTGATTGAAATTCAATTTTATTTCTAGAGAATAAAATAAATTTGTTGTCTTTTACTAACCCAATGTGTATGCGTAGACGTGCTCTGCTTTATATACGTATTAATATATCACTACAAATTTTGTTTTTTAGAACTTTCACATGGTTTGCTGTGGAAGCCTGCAAATTACATGAAAAATTATTGTACGAACTTGCATAGCGCATGATCTACAAAATAAAGCCTGCACAATAGTTACTTCTCTATATAAGGCTACATATCTTGGGGCATTGGAATAGCATAGGAAATAACATTATATGTATGTAGAATTAAGAGATATTTACGATATATCTAACAAGGATTTCCCAAAAGATCAGTAGTCGCCAAACGTTTACTTCAAGATGGACTGTAGTTATTGCATAGATTTGAATATAAGATTCAATAAGATAGGTACAGAATTTGGTGGAATTTATATGCAATTAGCACAATTATTTATGTCTACCTATGTAACCTCATATATTTGCTTAGATAATTTGGACGTATTAAATCTGTCCAAATATAAATTCTTTCGAAAAAACATGACGTGTAAGTTTAAGTTTAACATTGCATTTAGTGGTTGCGATAATGAAAAACACATTCCTCAATGCAAAATTTGATTTTATTACTTTGACCTACTCTTATTTAATGTACGATGTACGAACATCTTCCGTCAGAGCTATTACATGTTATTTACTTCGATTTCTATCTTTAGATATGTAGCAACGTATTTGCTGGAATAATACAAATATATATCTCTCCAATTACTTATTGGAGTTTATATTCCTTACAAAGCCAAATGAAATATGCATTTCGTTGTTAAAGTAAAAGTTATACTACCAGAGCAAGATAAATATATTTGAAATTTCCTTTTTTTTAATAATAACCACAGCTTCAAATTGATACCAACTATACAAACAATATCAAATCGCAAGATTTGCTGGAGGTAGATAACT
The DNA here is from genome assembly GCA_004785975.1 of Popillia japonica. NCBI lineage: Eukaryota > Metazoa > Arthropoda > Insecta > Coleoptera > Scarabaeidae > Popillia > Popillia japonica. The sequence goes on from SMLS01065051.1 coordinate 17,955, forward strand.
GTATACTATAATGATGGATTATGATTGTTACTGTAACAAGTATATACAAATTTATATAGTGTAAGTAGATACTTTACACAAAGAGGGTTGAGATTTCTTAAATTGCTTCAACTTTTCATAGCCTATGTGTTAAGAGTATTAAATTTCTTTGAAATAAAAATATTTTATTTACTAAAGATTATCTTACATATAGGTACAGTACCTAGCCAAAATATTAGTGCCAGTCAAAATTTTATAATTTTGCTATATCAGTTAAACAAATAGACAATTTATATTTAAAAATATATTAAAAACTATAAATAGATAAAATGTGCATGTAAATAAATCAGTATTTTGTATTTCTACCCTTTTCTTTTAGCATAGCCTTAATTCTGCCGGGCATACTGTCTATGCAACTTTTAATACACTGTTTTATGTCTTCATTATTTTCCCACATGAATATTTTCGATTAGTTGTTGTTTTGTCTTATTGTCTCATTCATGTAACCCCGACGTTTTAACGTGTTGCACACTTTTTTGATGGTCTCTAGATCTGGAGAATTTCCTGGCCACGGTAGTATCGGTAGACATACCGCTTCCTCAAAACACTTGATCGACTTTGCTGTATGGTACGCAGCATTGTCCTGCATAAATGTATATGGTCCTTCATTTAGGTCCTAATCATTTAAATATGGAATTAAAATATTTTCTAAAACATGTTTTTGGTCCATAATTCCGATCACGAAATATAATGCTTCTGGTTTCTCTAACGTTCTACATGACCCTATCATGACCCAGACGGGTGTTTCGCATGTTTTACCAAACAGACTTCATGAAAACCTTCTGAAGAACGTCTCCTGAAGAATAGAACTTTTTCAGTGATCGCTTCTATCCGCATTCACTGAACACAATCTAAACATTTAAACAGATAATCTAAATTCAGTACATTTCCTTTTTGTTATTACTTTTTGTGCGTTCTCAGTTTTATAAATTGGCTTACCTTCCTCGAGTCATTAAATTAGTTTTTGCTTTGTTTGGCCCACCTATGGTACACTTCTTCATTTTAAGTGGTAATCTGGGGATTGTGACAGGACGTCGGCATTTAAAGTTCACTATTTTCTTTCTTTCTTCAGCAATGATTTCTTTTATTTCTTTACTAAAGAGTTTACGGGTTTCTGTGCAACTTTAATGATATGACGATCTTCCTGAAGAAATGTCCTCATTCTTCTACCATAACTGGATCTCTCTGAACTTGTTGCAAGAATACCTCCTTATATCAAGTACGCGTTACGTTGGCTTTAAATTTAGCTCTATTTAGGGAACACTTGTTAAATGACAATAAACAATTAAGTTAATTATTTCAAGTTAGCAGCACTGTAAGAACACATTTGTATTATAAGACAAATGAAAAATATTCGGAGCAATATCTTTACATTAACATACCGTATCGTACACTAACTCGCTTACCTTAAACAGGGATAGAATTCGACTCGGGGCGAAAGCCAGTTAACGAGTATTTGAGGGGGCCACGTATATTTCCCAGACGCAGAATTTTAGTAGATGGGTTAAATAAACATTTCATTAAATTAACATTTGCATGCATATAAATCCGATAGTTGGAAATAATATTACTTCGTAAGTAAGAATTTAATAATTTCTTTATTGTGGTCCTAATATTTTGGCCGGGTACTGTATATCCATAGAAAATACATCTGTTCAAAACTAATAGTGAGCTTCGACAATATATATTTTGTTTTTCAGTTAAATAACATAATGTTCTATTACTTAGATTATAAAATATTGCTAAATTATTTTTAGACATTTAAGTAACTGACCATAAATAGAATTAACTCGTAGCTTGAAATAACCTGAAAAATAAAGATGATCTTTCTATTTACTTGCATACAGCTGGTCATTATACCAGCGAAAGAAAATTGTTAATGGACAATAAAAAGTACAATTCATTGAGATTCCACTCATGTCTGTAATAGTAAAAATCAATACCTTAGCATCGGTCGACAGTTTGCGCTTAACAGTCATATATTATTATTATTATTATCACTTACCCAACTTACGTTATAGAAATTTCGCGATTTAACTCCAAAAATATAACTAAAATATATTTAATATTAAAAAGTAGAAAATGTGATTAAACTTTGTTTTTCTTGATGTGGCTGCAACAGAAGTTTGCATTTTATATTAGTTTACTTCTGAGAGTACATTTAGGGGACACCCTAAATATTTTATGGCCGTAATCAATACAGGACCAAGCTATTCTAGCTTCAATTATCAATGTCTAGTACTGTACATTCTCTTTCCACGTGCATTTCTAACGTAATCTGATTAAATGTTAAGTTCAATTAATTAACGAAATTGGGTTAAATGGAATGCGTACATCAGATGCGAGAGTCCTAAAAGGCTTGCCTATTGAATTCTGCAATTTCAGCAACCAATAAATATTAAAGTTTTACTGCTATTTGACACAAAAGAGTTCGCTAGCGCTGAATAATTCACTTTGCGAAGTACTGAAAACCCTAAAACTATCCACTCTGAACGAAAGACGCGATTCGAGCGCTGGAACAAAAATGTAATATTGCTGGTGTCGCTATTTTAAATGCACTTTCGACGAAAAGTAAAGTGCAATGAGTGCAGTTAATATACTTATGTACTGTTTTGCACGGGATTTCGAATGCGATACACCCTTTGATGTATCTGCTTACGACAAGATTTTTTTAAGTAACACATAAAATAGTATTTTTACAGGTTATAAATACGACTTTAACATCGTTTTAATTAACTTTAACTTTACTATCATTTTACAAGATATACAAGAAGCAGAATTATCTCTGGTTTATTACACAGTTTTTGTCTCGTAATACAAGTACGCCTCACTAACAAACAGAGATCAATAGCTCGCACATTTTATTTGAAATAATTCAATTTTTTTTATTATAAACTGGTTATAAATTTTATGTGAAATATAACTTTTCCTGTAAAAGCAAATTAATTAATAACGAAATACTAGTAGAAGCTATTGAAGAAGACAAACAACGCCGTTGTTTGTTTGCAATTGATATATGTACATAAATTATATTATTTTACGAAATGTAATTATTTAGTGTGTTTTTAAAACACAATATGTATCTGGTTATAAATATTGTTTTTTGGGTATGTGCAAGCAAAGTAATTCTAAGAGCATAAAATAACGAAAATATATTTTAATTATGACATTTATTAGTTGTCATCTAATTATCATCGTCTTAAATTTTATTGAGGCTTTTCCTGAAGTGCGTTATAAGATACTCATTTTTGTTTAAAAATTAAGACGTTTTCGGCAATTTAAGATGCCACTGAATCGAGAAAATACGACTGATACGGAATTTGTACTGGAAGATTGTAACTATAATGTATTGAGATGTTATGGCCCGTAATACCGTGAGGGATAGCGTTTGATTTGCATCGTTCTTGCAGATTTAAAAATTCTAGTAGTATTTATTATTAAAACAGTTTTGGTGTACGAGAGATATTCAAGAAAAACCTCAATATTGTTTCGCTAGAAGGTTTTTGCATTTCTAACCAAATCATGTAGGTAAGCAATTGAAATATTTGCAGCTCCTGTAGATTCTATGTCTTTGATAAAATGCAGTACTATAGTGGCCTGGATTTAGTTGATATTTGAATCTAGTATTGCAACAATACATACAGGGTGTATTTGAAATAAAAGTAAGGACTATGGAAAATGGAAAGATATTATTTTATTAAACTTAAATCCAAAATATTTTGCACAAATTCCTTCCCAGACGCGAGAAAAAAAAATGACATATATTTATAAAATATTTGTCTCGCCACTGTCGAATATTTTCGAACGAATATATGTATGTAGCGGAGGGCAGGTGCAGCGATAGGCGATATTTAATGTGTCCATTATTGAACTCTTCATTCAAAGCTATTTAAAAAAACTGACACATCAGCGTCATCTTGCAGTTTTTATAATATCGGCAGCTGTTTTTGCGATCTCTTACGTTAGATTGATCGAGGTCAACATTCCCGATTCAATAGGCGGTGCATTCTTTTTATACTCGTTTAGGTATATTTAGTGAGTCACTCCAATGTTTATATATTGTTTCCTCTGTCAGTTTGATTTTAGTTGTCACCGCTGATACTTCGGCTACTATTAGAGATATGACAAAATGTTATATGAGAAAAATTGTTTTATAACGATATACCACACGCCATAGTTCTCTATCCAATTATAGGTATAATTCGATAATTAAGTGACAACTGCGCGGTTACATAAACATTTGTGGCACGTCCATTTCTTACTCTATCTGATCATCAAGCAGCCCTTTCTTCGTAAATTACTTTCGTGTATGTGTGTTTCCGAATATGCAATAAAATTGGCTATGTTCCATTTAAAATTTTGAATATAATTGCTACATCCAGACTATTTGCTGCTCAAGTGTTTTTTTGGCTGTAAAGAACAATAGCAAATTAAATGTATAACAACTTTTCCTCTATAACATTTTGTCATATCTCTAACTCAGCTAAAATCAAACAGACTATATATTTGTATGTATTTTACTTTGTGTCACTATTTTCCTCCACTTTTTCCTGTCTTGGATCTTCCTTCTCCATTCCAGAATTCCCATGTTCATAATATCTCTTCGTACACGGTCTTCCCATCTACTTTTCGGTCTTCCCCTAGGTCTACCTCCAATTGGTTTCCAGTCTGTTATCTTGCTAACTGCCCATTCTCCTTGCATCCTTTTCAAGTATACGTACCACCGTATTCTTTCATGGTTCGTGCTATATCTCCTCCCTTTAGAATGTCATCTATGTAGTTTAAAGTTCATCCGCCGTATCTCTTTACCTTGTATTCTCTTAGGGCCATATAGCTAATTCGGTAAAACTTTAATGTCATCGTGCAACATTGAAACAACATTTCTGATATATAAAAGTTTGAAAATCTTTATCTTATAATAAAAGCTTATTTATACAGTAATTTAATGTGTAGTGTATCAAATACTCGTAGAAACAAAGGCTATATTCTATTATTTATACACTGCAAAAGAAGTTTTATAGATGAAGAACCAGTGCTAAAAAGTTCCATAAGAACAGACACGTGCTATAAGCCAGATCGCCAAAACGCACAAAACAAAAGTACTCTAAAGTCTGATACTAATAAGGCTTTGTTTTCTTTCTCTTAGTACCCTCAGTAACCACGTTGAATTATTATACATATATTATAATAATGTCAGAAATGTTAAATTTGATGGAACCAGCCAGGCTATTCTACTCGCGTATTTTTTAAATGTTCACCTATTTATGTCCGCATGTTTTCAAGTTGATTGGTATATTAAATGTTGCTGATAATATTTCCCACATACATATATGTAAGTCTTTATCGTTCTCCTCTATCTTTTGTGTCATCAAATCTTATGACATGTATTAGGATCATTTAAAACACTCACGATCCCAATCATTATCGCCCCAAAGTTCATATATAGCAACCCTATAAAATCCTACAACGAAATAGTACTTGTGTATTTGGATTATTTTTTTGAGGTTTGTGCATTTCTTGCACATCACACAAGAAAATAGCTAACAGATTTATGTTTTAGAGCAGGTAGAAAGATGCGCCAACTATAAAGTTGGCTAAACAATTTAGATGTATGTATGTACACTCATGGAAAGTACAGATTGGACAGTTTCGATATAACAACGTATTGAAAGTATCCAATCTTTACTTACCATGAGTGTAGAGTCCGTGCATTATTTCATGAGACCGACTCAGTAACCAGTTTTCGTATTAAAAAGAGAGGTAAATATGGTAAGAGAGAGATAAACATACAATATGATCGTCCTAAAAACATCCTTATTCTTTTGTAGTTAAATATTTTCTCGTAGTGGCGCTTCTAGCATTCTTCTAGCGTTAAGCGCGTTAGTTGCTACTTGGTTGCTACACTACATACGTGTCACTACCACCTACCACTTTGTTATTGTTTGGCCATTTAGTTCGTTTGGGTGTCTTTCAGTGTTTCTCTTATTATTATAGAATTTGCATTTTCTTTATTTTTGTGAATTTACAAATATTTGTATAAATTCAATAAAATTTTATTTACATATGCTGTTTTGTTTTATAATCGTGCTGGATTTTCAGACAGATTAATATATGTAGATAGCTACATAAATAGTTTATTCCAAAACTGAGCACCAAAGAAATATGTCGAACAAAACAGTGAACATATGTATATGAATTAAAAAAGAAATCCAAACAAGCTAATTAATAAATACAAATAATACCTTTAAGTATTAGAGACAATTCATGTACGCTATAAATATTATAGTTTTAGTTAACATAATGTTAACTACAAAGAAGAGAACCCTAGTCGATAGATAGTGGTGGAATATCATGTAACTGATACAAACTTGTTATTCACATTATTTTAGACACATTTCTTTAACAATTATTTTCTCACAGGTTATTTACTATCTTTAATTAATCTGCAAGCAGTGCTTTATATGTTCGTAACGTGTACACGTTTGCAATATATTTTCTTTGTAATTACATTAAAACCAATTTCATCTTAACCATACTTTATTAATAACCATACACACGATATGTCTTAATACTGACGTTAGGCGAAACATTTGAAATTTGCCGCCACACCCAATATTTTTAGAACTATCTATTGTGTATGACATCAGCGACTTCGCGCAGATCGGTCTCATGAAATAATGCACGGACTCTACATACCTTTAGCCAACAGATTAATCGAAATTCTACTGTTGGAGGATATACAGAAAAGTATAAAGTAATTGATTACAATTAAAGAATTTTTTTTAAAGAAAATACTGAAATACAATATACCTGAATAATTAATCTCTTCGGGAATTTATATGTACTCCTTTAGAATGCGATTTTATATGAATATCTAGAAATAATTTTTATGGATAGAAACGCAAATATGACATTGAAAACACAGTCAATATTCACATCCTTTGTAGCTTTTATAATTTTATTCTTTCATTCTTCTTTGATGTTTCTAGTTCTCTTTTTGTACAACAAACAAAGAAAATTTTAGCTTTGTTCTTCTACATTTCTATTTTTGTCATAATTACGACCTTTCAATTTAGTTGCTCAGAGTTATACCTACTTCGTTATTCACCATTATTAAACACTATAAATCTTAAAATGTATTTACTACTATTCCTCTTCAATTGATTGATTTAAAATTTTGCAATTCTGTTCTTAAAGCTCTTATCCTCAATATAATGCAGGTTCCCCACTTCTACACATTTTAAAATTATAGAAATTTATTTAAAATGTAAATACCCTACTGGGAGTATCACTAAATGCAAAGACCAAGTATCAAACTTTAATATTTTCAATTAGCAAAGAAAGTAAAATTAAAAAAAAACGTTTATATGCAGAAATATCTTAAAGTAAATTTAAAAAGGAAATAAGATGAAAAATATACGCATGAGGGATTATGACAAACAATTATTTTTAGAAAGGCAAACTGCAAATTGCCTTCTCACTTACTATAAGCGGTCGTCTTGTGGTACAATTTATTGTTAAGCTTGAATATTTCGCTTCTTTCTCTGCTATACGTACAGTTGTCGCTCTCACAGGCATTTGATATGAGGAATTTTACATTGATGTAGAATGCTGTAATCTTTAATCTTTTTCACAGATGATTGATTTTCATAAGCATTAAGCTAGGCTGCATGATTTTCTATAAAAAGAGACCGTTATTACTAAATGCGATATGTAGACATACGATGCCCTTAACATATACGTTATTTTGACTAAAGATGTATAGTATAGGTGTTCAATAAAGCAGAAACATCTTTGATTTTCTAAAAAACAATTGTATTGAATAATTAACTGAATTTAAGCGTGGCAGAATAATTTATTGGATTCCTAGAACCGAGCTTATCACTGCTTCTTATGTTCTGGTTTTGGCTTGTAAAGATAAACCCCCAACAAAATTAAATTTGTTCTAGCACAAACATATTTTCATATATTTTAGCATGCAGTGAATATCGTTCATATAAACATAAAAACAAGTGAGTGTTAGCTGATCATTCAAATGTTGGCAAATCCAAATCTAATAATAGAACCACTACTATATTAAAAAGTCTTCTGGCTAGTGCAGCGAACCACTTCGGGCGGTATGTGTTTAAAAATAAACGGCACACGAAATTAGAATCTTCAACGGTCGTGAATTGCAGAAATTTTCGTAAATCAAGTAATTTTATTACCGTGTCTGGCAAAGTAAATACGAAAAAATTACAGGAAAGAGAAAAGAAAATTCTCGAATTAAAGTAAATTTCAATTTTGGACGGAAGCTCGTCCCTAAGAAAATATCTGTACAGCGTAAAGTTTTTTTTAATGCCATATTTATATAATCAGTAACAGGAATTATGTGTGGGCAAAACGTGAAATTTTCAAGACGATTAATATTTAAGAAGCTTGAAGATGTTTTGCATCTTAACAAGACAAAGCGCGTTGATTAGAGAGAATCACTCAGCGAAGAAACGGCTATTAACACTACAGATGTCGATTGTTTTAACAGTATATCAGTATGTGAATATTTCATAACTTTTTGCAAAATTATACGCATATATAGGATGGCTACCAATTCGCGCAAGACCTGCACGTGGCGACCTTCATTGTTAAATTCTTAGCCATTTATCTTAATTCAAAAATCTTCTATCTTGCATCATGCGTCTAGACGAAGTCTCGAAAGTTTGAATTTGTGAGTTAGGTAATTTTGATTTTCATCTATCTCTTTGTTATTAAAAGGAGGGAAGGTCAAGTATTGTGATATTCTAAATATTAGTTTTCCATAAATACTAATCTTTCGCATTATAATCTCGTGTTTAACATTTCTTTATTTCCATATTTTCATTATAAATACACATGGCAACATAGTATTGTGAATGCAGTATTCAAGATAGGATATGTTACTGTCTCATTTTAATAATCAAATAAGTCGAGCTGTCAAATTTAATTATGTCAACTAGTGTCATCCAGTGTCATCCTTACCTGTTTTTCTTTCATTCAAAGTAGTAATTAATTAGTTATTATTATTAATTTTGGTGTTCATTCAATTCCTTGTTCTGTTTTTTGCGTTTCTTATTTCGTTGGTTTATCATGGATTTTTCATTTATTGAGTATGCTGACATGCATATGGTATATGGTGCATGTAATGGAAATGGAGATGAGGCTGCGCGAGAATATTGCGTTCGTTACTCCAACAGGAGATATCCTACACCGAATGTATTTCGACGGCTGGATCAACGTCTTCGCGAAACGAATTCAGTAAAAGCAAGCCATCGAAATACTGGTAGACCAAGAGAGAGACGCACTGTACAAGTTGAAGAGCAAATTTTAGACTCGGTTTACGTGGATCCCTCAATTAGCACTAGACAGTTAGCTGCTACGATGAATGTGCCAAGTCATGAAACCGTTCGCACAGTTTTAAAAGAGAACCTCCATATCATGTTGTTAGATTTCAACCTCTTTATGAAACTGATAATATTCACCGATCAAATTTCTGCAACATGGTTTTAAATAGAATTCATGATGTTGTTGGCTTTCTGAAACATATTCTTTGTAGTGATGAATGCGTGTTTAATAGAGATGGAGTTTTTAACACTCACAACGTTCACTATTGGGCAGAGGAAAATCCACACCAATTTCACGAGTATGGACATCAAAGAAAGTTTTCTATTAATGTTTGGTTAGGGATAATAGATCATATAGTGGTTGGACCAATTTGCCTTCCGAACCGCCTAGATGCTGCTGGATACCTCAATGTTTTGGAAGAAGTTTTAGATGGTATGCCACTGAATCTGCGACACAATATGCTCTACATGCACGATGGAGCTCCTGATCACTACACTCTTATTGTTAGAGAGTGGTTAGACGCACATTTTCCAAACAGATGGATTGGTCGCGGTGGTGTTTGGGGTTTTATGAAAGAAAAAGTATATATTACGCCTCCCTTAAATGCAGACGAGGTGAGGGAGCGATTAAACGCAGTAGTGTTGGAAATTACGCCAGAAATACTGGAGCGAGTAATTGAAAGTATACCGCGAAGGCTGCAACTTTGCATTGAAACCGACGGCTTTCAATTTCAACATTTAAGGCAATAAAATAAATTCCAATTCGAGGGACATCATAATAAAGTGCGGACATTTCAACAAGATTCCGCTCCAGTTCATAAGACAAAAACCGTACATCAAGGCATTTATTAATAATTAGGTATTATTACATATAATTGTTTAATAAAAATACTGTCGAAGTAAACTTTGTTTCATTAAATAAATATTGAATTGAAAAGCGATATTTTATCATTTCTTATAGTTCAAATCTTCAAATAATAGTTCTGTGTTTAGCGTCAATTACAGCGCAAATCAATACAAACGTACATATATCGTACATACATACAACATTGTTGCCAAATATATGTTTTCTTCAAGTGGTTGCTGAAGAGATACGAATCATGATATATACAGGGTGTCCGCGATATACAAAGTATCCTTTTAAGGGATGATAGCTACAACGATTTAGAAACAAAAACATATAATACACCTTGGGTCTATCTGTAAGCGTAAACCAGAAAAAAAATTATTTCTAAAAAACCTTATTTGGTCAAACTGTACAAGAAAACTCATCCATATTGCTTCTTAAATAACCAAAAAACCATATCAAAAATTTAGGGTTGAAAATAACTGAAAACAACGATGAAAACGAATTATTTCATACTTTGAAATTGAAGCGTGGTGTCATTTGTCTGCCAACACACTGTACCCGTATGCAGTTAGAACAGCAGATGTATGCCAAGCATCATCTGTTTATACGACCTTGAACTTGAATCGTACCAAGTCAATGGCCATATGTTTTAAAATAAAGGTACCTTTGCGGTTTTTTTAATAATGTTATGACAATAAAATCGATGTTATGTTGAAGTTAGAGTGGAAAGGGCGTATTTAATAGCAGCTTTCGATCGGTAAATGAAAATTTAAGTTGAGGGAAAGTCGCATTGAACGGAAACAATGTAATTATTGCAATTATGTTATGGCGCTTTAAGCTCTTTCGTAAAGGCTACTACAAAATTGAGTTCTTTTCTTTTATTTGTGATAAATTGGTGGTCCTAAAAAGGACTTTTTTGAGAGACAGGAGAAAATGTATTACAGGAAAGGCTCGATGTGTTGCAACACACGCTTGCAATCGTCGCGTAAATCTTGCACGGATCAGCTGTCGGTGTACAGTATGCATCGAAGTTTGTGACATGAGAAATAATTTTTTTTCTCGTTTACGCTTACAGATAGACCCAAGGTGTATTATATGTTTTTGGTTCTAAATCGTTGTAGCTATCATCCCTTAAAAGCATGCTTTGTATTTCACGGACACCCTGTATAGCAAGTAACATTTTCAATTCAGAATTGAATGAAGAATGTCGTTACGTGTAGTTCTTGCGCCAATTTATGCACACCCTATATATACGCATTATAATATGGTTCAAAAATAGGCTAGTGTTGTCTATTCTATGTTCCAAGCACGTGCTTACAAAAATAAATGATTTCCGACTTTTGATTCATTTATCTTCTACTTTGGTGTGAAGCTGCTTACACGAAATATAAATAAATGTTATTGCCGTTGTGTAGTTATGACTCACAAACTGTCTTCAACTTAGTTCTCTTAGAAGGAGAAATGGGTAACAAGTAACACTACACTTTTTAAAATTGAAATGCGTTTTTTAAGCTGTTGCTGGTTTAGAAATAAAATAATTCTTACGTGAACAAAATCAACGGGTACCTGCTTCTATATTTAATAGAGAAGAGTTTTTACATAGCTTCACTACATACATATAGAATTCAAAATAAAACGTGTTTTCTCTTACAATTAGACCAAGCTGAATTAATCGCTATTTAATAGTTCTGCAAAGTCTAAGCGAAATGGCTACCTTCTAGATCTAAAGGCTTTTACTTATAAAGAAATGGTTACTCCTTAGAGTCCTGCCTGCAACTACACAGATCTATCAGAGATTAATACGAGAATTACTGAAACTTGAAAAACCAGCAAGGAACCCCTGAAGAATAACTTCACAAGATCATCAGCGTAACCAGAATACCGAAACGGATACAGTTCAGAGAACTGTAGCGATTACAAATCATAAAAACGAGAAAAGATAAGGTGTATCGTGAGGACTAGAAGACAACAACATTAGTCTTTAGAAATCTTCAGAAAAAGCACACCCGAATGAATTCAACGAAGTAATCAATCAATCTTCGCGAAAGTCATCATCAGTTGTCTTCATTTCAGACATTACAGTATTTATTTGACTTCATATACCAGACATGTAAGTAAAAATATTGGATAATAGTAAATGGAATCCGGGAAAAACAACATTCTAGCAGAATGCTGCCTAAACCCAAAAATTGTGTCAATTTAAGTTGATGAGCTAAAAAGTTTCATACTTGGCCTCCGTTCATTGAACCTGGCGTTGCGGTCAGAAACTGCCCTGGTGGCGTACAGGACAAAATGTAGTGGATGCAAAAGTATCACTGGTAGAACCTGTGACCATACCGGCATCTTCACCTACATCGAAAACACGGCATCGTTGTCCTTTATGGCGGATAAGATTCCACCCGTTCTCACTTTCACTGGAAACTATGTACAAAGTAGAAAATTTCACCTATATTCGCTTCATCGTTGTTTTGTAACAACCAAAACGCCAAATTGCACAGGCATTGGAATTTAGAAAAACGGGGGCCCGCTGGTAAATCCATTAGCCTAGGGAGCTCTCTTTCCTTTTTCCAGTCCGACATTATAGCCATCCAGACGTGTGCAGAGGGTGTTTTAACTTCCTTGCATGACAATGGATCTGCTGAAATACAAATTTGATTCTGAAGTGGTATTGCATTGCCACAGGAAGCTGAAACAACTGGCGGACCATCACAGCGTTACATTGGGATGGGTGCTGAGCCACTCTGGGATCACTGGAAACGAACTTGCTTACGCGTTAGCCATGGCAGCCACTGAACGACCATTCATAGTACCAGAACCAACGCATAGGAGTTCCTACGGTTGAATCAAAGCTTTCGTTAGATCTCAGATCACTGCCAGACACAGCTCCCATTGAAAAAGACTTCTTGGCATTAGCCACTGTAATTTCATTGGAATGTATCCGCACCAGGACAGACTTCGTATGAGCGGGCTCAGGTTAAGGATGTTTACAGGCATTTTACCTGGGTACTGCACACTAAATAAACACATGCACTGTATGGGCTTAGCAAACTCTCCCCAGTATAGAAGCTACGGAGACGGAGAAAGAACTGTCGCGCATCTCTTTGTGGTATAGGATGCAGAGCTACTTTGGGGTCGTGAGATTAGACGTAGCCAGACTAAAGAAACTAACTCTCGTCCAACTCATACATTTTCTCCAGCAAGTGCAACCGAATCGGAAAGCTTAGACAACATGGGGGCACAGTAGGTATACCTAGTCCTTATGTTGCATCAATTATTCAATTATTAGCTCAAACATTTCCATAAAAAATAACGGAAATGATATAGCATTCGATTTAAAACGCCCCGCTGTAGGTCATGCACGTTCAAAATAATTGTATTGTAATATTGGTTGCGTAAATAAGTTGACACTATCGTGTTGTCATATGGAATTCTCATCATCCTCATCATTCTTAAATCAGCTCCATCTTTAGACGAAACATTTTGAATAACAAAAATGATTTTCTTAAATTTTTAGCAAATCTTGTTTGTTTTGCAAAATGAAATTAGACGCCATAATTATTTTCAGTTAACTCTTGAATAAAAGCAGCATATTTACAAGTTTATATTCTCAAAACAGTTCAGGGTTGCAGGAGTGTACCTGTACCTACTAATTAAATCAAATGACATTTCGTTCGAGCACCTGTCACTCATAGCTTTCCATCACCTCTAAAATAATAACTCGGTCTGAACCAGAAAATGTGCACTGCAATCGGCGAAAATTCTATCGAGCGTGATGATGTGCGCACGTGTATGCAAATTAAGTTACCGAGTTAGTAACTGCAGTGTGATATAAATTTGCACAGTTACGGGATAAAGTAATAGCGTAACTATTACAAGTGGAAAATATAGGTACTGATGTGATTGCAGCGGCAAACACGATAGAAATTCCAATAAAACTAGGTACTCACTCTGGAAGAACTTGGTGTGTGTTTAATCAATGATATACTGAAACACTCTACATTTACCGCTTACTTCTTAACATGATTGTATGAAGATATTGATGCCTAACTTGGTGCCTAACTTTAACTAACACACTGCGACTAGAAAGATTTATTGTGTCCCCTGTTCTCGCTGTATTTACAGCTGGCGCATTACTCTGATTCTTTTTAGAAAGTGCAGGATGTCGGAAGGTTCCATATAAAGTAGTTCTTCTTCTTCAATTTCATATGCTCCTAGGTGCAAGGCTCTTGAGTTGCACGGTGAAGAGCAGTTTGAGAGTAGATAGATGGATGTTTTATCTTCTTCCCCATAAAACCTGCATTCGGCATCCTCTGATATTCCGAGCCTGCTTAGGTGTCCGTTCAGTTTACAATAGATCCTTGTCAATATACGAATATTGGTTTTGCTGAGCTTAATGCATTCTGAGGATGTATTTGGTAATATATATGTTCCCAGAAGAGTTTTAGCTTGCCTCATACCTTGGAGATTCTACCAGTATTTGGATTTCCTCTGCTCTACTTCACTGAGCTTCTCTAGTATTACGCTGCTACTTATTCCGCAAAAAGGTTCTGGGCTCACAAGAGGTAGTCTGGCTTCCTTCTTAGCGAGATTATCTGTTATTTCGTTTCCTTTCACTCCGGTGTGTCCAGGAACCCACAATACGGTTACCTTGTTACTTTGCCTAGCTCGTTTAATTTGCCTAGACACTTCCAAACCATTTTAGAGCTGATAATATTACAGTTCAACGCCCTGATGGCGGCTTGACTGTCAGAAATTATGATAATCTCTTGTTTTTCGTAGATTCTATCAAAGTGGAACTTGACGCATCTTTCAATAGCGTGTATTTCCGCCTAGAGGATACTTAGGTACACCCCCAAACTTTCGGAGTATTACGTTCTAGGCCCATATATCCTTATTCCAGTTCCCTCTGCTGTTTTGAGTTATCAGTGTACCATTGATGGCGTTACTATTGAGTTTTGAAACGGTGTCTTTCTCCCATTCACTCTCGGTACTAAGCTTTGTGGTAAATCTTTTCACAAAACTGAATCTTTTGGCAAATAATCTCGGGACATGTCTCAGGTTTCCTCGAGTTCAGGAGCCTGAGCGCCTGCTTAACCAATCCTTTCCCGATCAAATAATAGTCATTTTTATAATACTTCCTACCTTTACTTGATCATTTTTTTAATAATTTTGTACGCTTTTGCTAATAAAATCGTAGAAATATTTTTAATTGCATCGTTATAAACCTATGTACTTTTGATGTTATAGTCATCATTACAGAATGTATTCCAAAACATTTGTAATCAACGTAAACTGTTTAAAATCAGAATTACGTCAACGTAATGATGCATTTGTTACGTTTCTAATGTCTCATAAAAAGCAAGGCACAATAAAAAAAATCTTAACAAAAACGGAATACTTTTACGCGTAATAGGTTCTATTTAAAAATTACATACTTTCCGAATACTAAAATAATAACATCACGGTATGTATCATATGCAAACAATAGACCTAAAAATTCCAGTTGGTAAAAATATGAATACTAATAATGAAATTTTATCGCACGTCTCCATTAGGTATCTGGTAGGATGTAATAAAATATCCAACAAAACGAGCTGTTAAACATAACGGGGAAGATTCTCCAAGTTATAAACTAGAATATATCGCTCTAACATTTTAATGCGCTATTATACGTTTGTGTGCCAGTGATATGTATATGTTACATTAGAGGTATTGCCAAGTAATTGAAAGGCATTTAACGATCAGAAAATTGTTCACTTTACATCATCGTGTACGATTAATATTTTATGAATTGATAGAATACTAGCGCAAAAAGAAATTTTGTTTAAAAAAAATCTCGTGTGTCAGAACAATAAAATGTTAAAGCCAGTCATAGTTTACCTTGCAATATACACGTTTAAAAATTAAATCATTCAAACTCCAAATAGTTTATTTTATCTATATTATTTACGTTTTCCGTTTTTTAAGTGGCTATACTATCGCTGCCGCAATCCATAGTATCTTTGTACGAGACTATAAATCAAGATGTTATATATGTTTATACTTGCAAATACGCGAAATAAAGCAGATTTTGTTGTCACTTCTAATCGTTGGCTATGTATATGTTCGATTTCTTAAACAATAAATCATAATACGACCGATCTAAATAATTTTTGGAAATAGCAATAAATTACAGAATTGCTCCTTCACAGTTATTTTGTGTCTGATTTTATTTGCTTGTCTTTAACACTTAAAATTATATTCGTCCTTATCTTTTCTCTGCTGATTATTACAACTTGGTGATTATTATAAAAGTGCTGCAAAATTTGTAAATATTAAAATAATAATAATAATAATAATAATGGTTTATTGTCCAACAGTTTAACACCAGTAATAGGACAAAAAAATATGTATATGTATACATACAACTAACAATAAAAAAAGAAAAAAAAAGAATAAACAGACTTGTAACGATAAGAATACTTGAATGGTTTATAAATAATTGCTGTCGACAATCAATTAACAAAAAAGATTTTCTGGCTATGTAAGCTGATCTAAATACACTCAGTGACATTAAAAGTGCTACACCCACAAACCTAGATGATGATCATGGCAATTCAATTTGTGACGATCCACCAAGTATGTAAATGACGTACTTAAGATAAATAGTAGTAATACAATCAGCTGAATTAGATTGTGAAACCAATATGGAGATAATCTATAGGTAAAGAGATGTTTACAGATAAAACTCCAAATATTTTTGTTATGATTTTAAAAAGATTTGGTAACTTTTCCATAATGGGCAAATCCTTACAGCGACATAAAAACTGAAGCAACTATAATTGAGGGGGCCTAGTATTAAACTCATGAAAAACATACAAAAGTTTTTAGTATAAAAAGTATAAAAAAGTATTTAAAAATAACTTAAGGTGAGTTTAAAAGTATTTTCCCATATTCTTGATAGATGAAGCAAGATTCGGTACAAAGTCGAATTTTAAGTCTTACAAATACATTACAACATATTTAAATTAAACCGAATCTAGATAAAATTTAAATACTTTATAAGATAAATCTAAAAAATGTAGACCACTCAGACATACTAATTTATTTCCGATTCTAAATATAGAATCCTGTTAATAATATTGTTTGTGATCAGTTACATACGTCTAGTGATTTTTAAGTAAAAAACGTCATCTCTTGTTAAGTAGATATTATTTAGTATAATGTTGACCAACAGTAAATAATAGTAATAATAATAATAATAAGATTTATTGCCCAACAGGATCCAATTACAGGACGAGATTGCGTGCAAGATTACAAATACAAATTATGACAATGAATTAGGTTAATCAAAGAATATATCACTATATATTTTATTAGCGGTATGACACATACGGAAGAGAGGGGAATTACGTAAAATATTGGTCTTCGGTGTAGGAAGAAAAAAAGTGTTGGGGAATCTGGATGAAGGTCGAGGGACGCTGAAATGAGATGCAGGACAGAAGAAAAGGGGCGTCAGGTGTTGCGTGGACCAACTCCCACATAAAACACGCACCATGGACATCTCTGCGAGAAGAGAGAGCCTCAACTCCATGTCTAATCAGTAGGCTGTCGTAATCTGTACCCCTGGGCGGATATTTTCTATCCATACGAAAAGACAGAAACTTAAGGAAACGACGCTGTATGCGCTCAATTTGTAGCTGGTGCGAAACGTAATATGGTGACCATATCATGGAGGCATATTCTAATCCGGATACGACAGTGTTTTAAGGGTTGCTGGATCATTAAAGTAGCAGGCGGTCCGCATTACAAAGCCTAATTTCTTGGAAGAAGAAGCAGTGATTTGGAGAATATGTTGCAAGAAGGAAAGTTTAACGTCGAAAGTGACACCCAAGTCTGTGTGTGTTTCAGCCGAGGATAATTGCTGATTCTCGATGAAGTAAGTGGCAGGTGTTGAGGTTAATTTGCGTGAAAAACATATGCTTACGCATTTGTTAATGTTAAGACGTAAACCATTTTTACAGCACCAGTTTGATATGATGATGGACAAGGGAGTGATTCAAGTAAGTCATTTATATATAAAATGAAAAAAAGAGGGATCTTTGCGGAACACCGCATCGAGACACAAATTCGTAAGAGCAGGAGCCATTGTAGCAGACGTAGTTACTGCGGTTAGAAAAGTATGAGTGAAGAAGTCGAAGAAAGGGCGAGCAAAGGCCAAACTGGTTCAGTTTCTCCAGTAGTATACTATGACTTATCGTGTCAAAAGTACTAGAAAAATTGGTGTAAATTACATCGACCTCCGAACAATTGTCCAAATTATTGGAGAGAAATTGCGTGATTTTGCCAAGGTTGGTTATGGTGGATCCGCCTGGAAGAAAACCATGTTGGGCTTCAGATAGACGTCGCTGAACAGAGCAGAGGATAGATCTGTAGATGATTGATTAAAAGATCTTGCTAAAGTTTGATAAAATTGAGGTAGGATGATAGTTTTTATCTACAGCAATATCGTAAATCGTTATACTTCATATTTATCCTCCGTTAAATCTTGCCTGGACGCTATCTAAAAGCGAAGATTTTTCAACATTATTCCTGGCCCATTCACGAATTGAAAGCAGCAATACGCCAAGAAATTAGAGGAATATCGCTTCAAATTACTGCTCGAGGGATGGAAACTTTCAGAAATCAGCTTCGAATGTGTATCGTAAAAAATGGTCGCCACTTGGACTCTAATTTTCAAAAAAATAATAAAAACAAATGGCATAGCACACTTTTGCACTTAATAAAAATAAAATCAAAAAATTTTACAGTGACGATTTTATTAAAGATTAAAATGTGGGAGATTATTTTGCCGAACCGTGTAGTTTTTTTCGCAATGATTATTAGCAAACTATATAGTATTTTAGTCTGAATCTAATACAACGCATTCGGAATATAGATAGCAACACTGCCTAGTAATTCTTTGCATTCATTTCACGGGAGAAACTAATTTAGAAGTTAGGAATATGCTAAATGTAGCCTATATTGTCATAAAAATCCCTACCGTACAGAATGTTGGCACCTTACCGACATCTTTCTAATATTCTTAAACAACAGTGCCACCTGAACGACATAGAATAATTTTTTTGGCAAAACTTTTGTCTCTCAAACCTAGCGTTTATAGCTCAGTAACGATAGACTGAAAACTATACACCCGTATAGAATTCAATCGCTTTGAAATGATATAATTGTGTATCAGTCGCCCAACAAAGGAAGGTTATGTACGACGCACATGCATGGCATTAAGTTTTGTATACCGTGTAAAATTCACATTTCAAATGATCGTAGTATTAGCATCTTACGTCATCAGTACTTTATACAAATCTAATTCACATTGAGTTTATCCAAAAAGTCCATAAATAGTATCTCAGGAGATCACTAAAATGTTATCCCGAAGTTTATCTAATGATACTTTGTCATTAGCGAATGGACTGAAGACGAGGAGTTAGAACGCAAATTGGCTAACGAATCGAAATAAGCGTAGACGACCACTTAGCCAGTCGTAAATTATTTGTATCTCAGCTGCCACTTCTAGTCCGCCAACGAAGTGACTAGAGAAGCTACACGTATTATGCCTATATTTTATAGAAAATACACGCATACTGCATTTCATGTTATAGATAGACAGCAAGCTATATTTAGCGACATATTCATAACGTTGGTTGACAGTCGGAAGATCAATACGGCATACATACTTAATCTACTACGTTTAGCACCGACTTTTTACATTATACCCAAGTTTAAAACAAAGTTATCTATTTGGTATTTATGTGCAATCTGTTTTGTCTGTCTTTTGCTCGAAATATTGATATTTCTTTCATATATAAAACTTTTTGACATTTTGATGTAGTTAGATGTGAATAAAAGTTATTTCTGGTATAGAATTTCTACAATGTTAGTCTAGCTAGACTATTTTTGATGCCTTATCTTCTGTCCTAGTTTGTTGCATGTCTTTCGCAAGACTCTTTTTATGAGAAAGAGTTAAACTTTTTGTATTTGTACATCGATACCTACGAACTCGACATGTTTGCCTATCTGTTGCTCCAAAACGTAGGCTTTATACAATATTACCTTTTTTAAGAGAAAGGCAATTTCAAATAAAAATTGAAAAACGTATTACCCACTTTTACAGCCCCTAAAGCTAAATCTCTGCCGAACCTGAATAAACCTGAATTTAGCACCATCATGACTTTATTCACTTAGGCACAGTTAGAATAAACTGACATTAGAAGCATAGCCTTCAAGAACGTAATAAAATATCAACTTAAATGTATTGATAACAGATCATACTGGTCCTAATGAAGTCATGCTCGATCAATCTATCATTAAACGAATCCAATTTAGGCTACCTTATAAAAATCTAATACAAAATATTTTATATACACAAAAATTCGCCATATGAAGGGATATTGTGGTCTTGTGTATATATGCGCTTGGCCTAAAGCTATTCGCAGGAATGAAATGAAAGTTTTCCTTTAGTTTAGTGATATATGAGTTTATATTAAAGTGGCGGCATGCGGAAATAAAGTGTTACTCAACAGTTTTGCATGCCGAATATATTTATGTAACTTAGTTCAACGCGCGAAAGTATACCCAAATAAAGTTTGCTTTGGTATTAATATTAGAGTCTCTAAATCAGTTCTTGACCTCTTTACGTCGC
This sequence comes from Popillia japonica, assembly GCA_004785975.1. Lineage (NCBI taxonomy): Eukaryota > Metazoa > Arthropoda > Insecta > Coleoptera > Scarabaeidae > Popillia > Popillia japonica. The sequence goes on from SMLS01065051.1 coordinate 38,878, forward strand.
GTTTGTTCTCCAATATCCCGCCCCATCCAAGTTACCTTACAAACTGCGAATTTCCAAGCAATATCAGGCAGGAATTCAATTTAATAATAGGTATTCAAGTTGGCATATTTACGAATTACTACGCCGTTACAATGAAATATACAAGATGTACTTTACACACACACACACAACTACCGGCCGACAAAACACTTACCAATCCTCGTAAGTTACGTTCTTAATTCATTCTAGTACAACTACAATATCTGTTGCGAAGTGGTATTGTGCTACTCTACGCAATAATTAATTTAAGTCGTTGTATACGCCCTTTTAGAATATGATTAAGGTTGCAATATAGAAATAAACAGTAATTAATATGAAAAAGGAAAGATTGAGTTGTGAGTGGTAGCGTAATTAACTCCCCCGCCTTTAAAGAATCCAATAGGACGAACGACATATCGCATTAGATATGGCAATGAGGAGAGGAAAAAGAGTTGCTAGTAAAAGTAGAAAAACGGCAATTTTGTTAGAAAAGTCTGAAAAAGCTCATGGTTTGGACGCAAATCTCTCAAAAGTCTTGGGGTTATCTCACTATTTTTCAAGCAAACTCACACTGCATTGATTTCTGCGTTTAGAATTTAGTTTAGAACATTATTTCTAAACTAAATTATTGTATAAATGACTCCTTCCAGAGTTCCTCAATATAGGTTTTGGACTTATTCAATGGTAAAGAAAATGTTCAGGCACGTGAACTTGTAAAATAAGGGGCAAATATGCGCTTTATTGGAGTGGAAAAAATCATTCAACTCTTGAAGTAGTCAAATCTCATAGGAATTTTACGTTTTTTTAGAAAACGCATTAATTAACTTCACTTTCTAATGTTTTTATTTTATCGTGTAAAGTAGATTCTCTAGATTAAATAAAATTTCTAAGAAAGTTAAGCAAACTCTCTAGCCAACTAAGAGCTAAATTAAAAGGTATACAGTAAACACGACAGTGGATCATGTCGCTTCTGTCTCCACAAGAAATGGTTTTTTGTGAAACGTACCACAGGTCTTAATAGGAGAGAGTTGACCACAATTGTCGCCTGCAATTCATAAGCCGAACAGTCTCTCTCATTCGATATTCGACAACCAGTTCAATTCCAATCATAATCTGCTATTTACAAAGAGCTCTGATAGTGATATAGGAGACCAGATTGATAAACTTCTTGACTAGTTGATGAATCGGACGCCATTCAGAAGGGAAGGAAACTTTCCTCGGTTGATATCAACAACATCAAGTTCTTTCGAAAGAATCCGTTGGAAAGTCACTTTGACCCAATTTTGAATACAAGTAGTGCTACACTTGTAGACTATGTGTTGGAGTAGTGTTTGTGATCCTAAATGCAATACTGAAACTGAATTACTTGCTACATAACTGGAAATTTACGACCGGTGCCTGCTGTCTAGAATTATTGCCTCATCTTCCTAAAATCAAATTGTACCGATAATTAAATCTTATTCAGAGTGGTACTGTCAACTGACTTCTAGTTCTTCAGAATAACATTCCAAATTTGTATAAGGCGAAGAGACCATAGGAGTGGTATTTTCGGATATACGATACTTCATCGACATCGTTTGGCATCGAAATTCATCATTGAACCGACTTAGGAGCTTTCAGCAACCTCAATGATACAGAAAGGGCAGATTTCGACCCAAATGAGCCCAAGATCCACCAATTCGTATTCTGGAGAATTGGTTGTTCAGCGGTAATAGAGGAAAAGCTGCAGTATAACATAGTATAACGTTTTATCGAAATTGCTTTTATAAAAAATGTACTATTTGTAAAATAAAAGTAGTTAGTAATTAAGTGATGTATATAGTAGGATCGAAGTTAAACTATAAAGTCTTCAGTATACCTACTAACAATAAGAAAAATTTACTAACACAGACTTGTGGAGATATAAATGTTGTCTAACAAAATGAAAATGTTTTCATAGAATCAATTCGTTAGTTTAATTTATCACACAAGATTAATATCTTTACTATTCCTCAATGTATTAAACTTTCATATACCATGAAAACATTTCTCAATTATTCAAGTCAGACTTGACTTTAAATAAACAAAAGTAAAGCATGTATAATTAAAATTAGTTTCTTCCAGTTTTTAATCCTTCGTAGGTATCATCGTATTACCTTTTCTGTTTATACTTTAAAACGAAATAAAACTTTTAAGTAAATATTTCTTCTATTGCAAGATTTATATTTGAATGGGAGTGCAAAGATAGGTATACATATATGTTTATAAAGAGATATTCATCTTTCCTTGCATAAGAATTTACATCTCAGTACGCAGCCATTCAATTTTTTTTCTCGCAGTTTGAAGAGTCTGATATCTAAATATGACTTTATTCCGCGATCTTCAATTGTGTTTTCTATATATCAATATCGTTTATTGATTACGACCTCAGCTTAGTAATAAAACAAAAAACAGAGGACACAATAATACAATACGGAAAACGCCCAACCGACAATTTGCATATTAATAAATTACAAGTCGTTACCTGTTTTTTTTCAGCCAGTACTAAATTTCCATCTCTTGCGTTCCCATATATCAAATTCTCCATATTTAGCGTTTTAGCTTCTAAAGTCGCTAAATACTACAAATTCAATTTTAAATTTTAACGCTATTTAACGCTCTCCTATTTTCCTTGGCTTTATCAAATTAAATTTTGCGAATGGAAACGAATGTTTTGTTCGTATCGTTTTAACACATTCGCAATATGTCTAGAAACCAGTGGTATCATTTATGGGCTTATATACTGGATGTAATATATTACTCTCTATTAAATATTTTTGGTTGATTTAGGATTCGATATGCTATACAATAACGTAAATTACCTTTCTTATTTGATCTTATTCTTGTGATGCATATTATGCAGTGGACCATTGAATTTGTGACCCAACTAACTTCCTCGAAGGTTACAATTTAAAAAATACAGAATTGCTAGAATAGTTAATGGCATTTCGATGTGTCTTTTAAAGCTTTATGAACGACAAAATTGAACCACTACCATTTAGCACGACTAATGATAAGCAATTCTGACTACTTGATTTGTGGCTAGCGCAATAATCCTGCCAGGTGTATTAACATTTTATAATTACATCTACCAAGCTTCTAATTAAATTCTGAAAAGTAATAAATTATACTATATTCTGGATCTGCTTCCCCATATTGCGGCAACCATTAACCTAATAATATTATACATATCTGTTACACTATTGCTTTCATTACTTTCAGGAAAGCCTTCATCTAAATCCATCTTCATCACATTTCTTGGTAAGTTCAATTTCAGAATGTGTGTCTGTCTCAAGTTCGTATCCCTAAATGTTTTCGCAACTGTTTCCACTTTCCATTTCCATGATAACACCTTTAACCACCAACCAACTGACGCTATTCCTCTGTGACCTAAATGAAACTCTACAGTAATGTAACATTAACCCACTTGAGGTGAGATTTACAAACACGTTCAATGCAAATCAGTTGCCTTAGCTAATGTCATATAGTCATCGATAATTCTTGAAATAATTATTTGGCGCTGTTATATCATGTTTAACTCTAAATAATTCAAATATTTACTAAGCTTATTAGATGTATGTACGTTTACATTAGTTATACTTTTATTGGGTGGAAATCATTATTGTATTGTTTTAGATCCTCATAAAATGTCAATAAAATAAACGGCATACAATTGTTTTATAAATTTTATAATAGCCCACAAGTCGTTTAAGTTCGTCGTTAAGTCCTGTGATGAATCATTGAGACTATTATCCGTTTCAAAACACGCTAGTGTTATTTATAATTTTAAATTTTGTGTTTATGTTGAAATTACTTCCTAACAATCGCTTCATGTTCAAAGCAAAGCTGCACAATAATTTTTATACTCGCATAAATACAATTAGTTACTTTGGGCAGTTATTACTCATTTTATATTTTCAGTAACGTTTTTTCTTTAACCCCTTGTTTTTATTTTTATTTCTTTTTCTATTATGGCTTTGTTATTTTTCCATATTTTTTTGTTTATTACATACAGTTTTTTATAAAAGATAAACAGAATTTAGCGTAATGAATCATAAGTCATAAGTTTTAATGGCATTCTTCACACTTGCAGACATCTAGGAAAAACGGTTTAGGTTTAGCTGTAAACGTCTTTGCTGTATACATAAATACTCTATACTAAGTTTGGTAAGAGACGCTGATGTGTAGATATTTTTTGCATTAAATAAAAAAATGTTTCGCCATATAAATATATTCTTTTTTTTATACTGTAATATAATTATCATCTAGTAATAGTAACTAATTCCATTTTTTTTCAAATCATCTATCAGAAAATCGAATTATCTTGACAATATGTATCCCAGAATAATGTGATTTCTATGTGCTAACTCAGTACGAGCCTCGTAGTAATTTTTGAAAAGATTTACATATCTATTCACGAATATATTTTGATATCAGATCTGCTTGTTAATGTTTTCTGGATACAGCATAAAGAAATGGTGCGCCGATTTTTTAAATTTGCTAACGAACCTGTGGATTCATTTTGGGTATATGCTTGTAATAAATGAAAACAATTGGTTAGCATTCTTTATCAGGTGTATCACGAACGTATCTTGCTAACAAATCAGGACCCGCTGCATCTTACCATGTTACTTAAGCCATAAATAGTAGATTGGTTTTCCAATCTTCAGTAATTGGTGATTAGTTGCTTCGGTAGTGCTCAGATTTTGGATTCTTTGAATAGGATGCTTTTTTGAATCGCTCATTATAGTCATTATAGTTTTCCAATTTTCAATTTAGAAAGGTATCTATATCAATTCAATCGCGTTGTCTATAAATGAAAATCCTGCACTGAAATGGCTAAAAGGACATTACCAAGCTCCATGTACATCACGGACTTTGGTTATGTCCGGAATCTAGCGGTACACCCCGCACTCCTGTCACTATTCCCTTTAAGATAAAACGGACATGGTGACAGGAGCGCAGGCTGTACCGCTAGATACCGGACATAACTAAAGTCTGTGGGTGTACATACAAACACATCTGTAAACAAGGAATTCTAGAATCCACCTCTAATTCGCAGCTCATCTTCAAAATTTTGGCTTAAAGAGGCGCAGATTATATGGGTGCTCTATTAGAAACGACCTGTGCCGAGAAATTATTACTTTATTAGCCACTAAGAGATCTCATCACAGAAAAGATCTTAGAACCATCAGGCTTAATTTACATGGCCATGGCTCTCTGATGTACTACCTTAAGAAGATAGACAAAGTTAACAGCGATAATTGACAATTTTTCTATGCCCAACAAAGAAATCTCGAAAAAGACCATCGGAGACCTCTGGAGCTAACATTAGAGATTCGAGATCAGTTGAATCTAAAAATTAAAAACATTCATAACAGATATTCGTCCACGTCTAGAGAGGTGCCTGATTAATTAAGTAGTAATCGAACCTAATGTAACCTAACTAATAACTTGCATTACCGAATGATGAGGACAAAGTTAGGAAAAATCGCGTCATACTGAAACTGAAAGTTCTACATTTTAAGGCTATAGTCATATTGCTATTATAAAAGACAAAAAGGTAATTTATTTGTTACTTATTTAACCGTGCCCACTAAAAACGATCCAAAGTATACGTTTAAGTGAAAACAGCCGTCTCACTCGGAAAAATTCAAATTTTAGACATAGAAAGTAAAGATAGAATTCTTATAGCTATAATTAATCCAAGCAAAATACAATTGTAAAACTGTTTTGACGGCACTCAAACAAAGCGTATGGCCCACTAAATCAAAAAATCAAATTTTCTCATTAGGGGGAATCTTAAAATAACTTATGTTTAATGTGCGTATACTGAGAAACTTCCTGACAAATCCAGATTTGATTCCAAACATAACCTCTTTGAAAATTGAAATTCGACCGCAAGTAATTTTGGCGACTATAAAATCATAGTAAGATCCATAAATCGTCAAAACATTTTGATATTTCGAATACACATAAACTGTTCATAACGAGGACGCTGACTTTAATCGTATTCAAAACAATTTCAACCTTGTTGAAAAGGTTAAATTATTGTTGGGAAACAAATGAAATCTTTTGTACATGTAAGAAAACATAATGTGAATTAGATATAAAGGTGGTTAGAAAGCATTCAAGATGTTATATATCGAGTGCTATGTTAAACACTAACTTTGCACTCGATATATAACATCAAAGTTTAGTTGGTTAGAAAACTTACGCAGATGCTATAGCAAAAAGGGATAATGGTTTCAACAAGCATTATTTTAAACCAAAAATCCCCAACAGCCAACGAAATTATTCGTCAAGAACTAATTACATTAGTAACACTAATATCTTACTATACCTGTTTGTAGACAACAATGTGATACCATATAGCTAAATATTTATTACTTACATAATTATAGATACAGTAAAATAAAATAATTGTCAGAATAGCATCGCAGAAAATAAATTACTTAGTGTAAGATTATTATCTTTAGTGGTCTTTTGACATGTTTCTTTCTGTATTTCAGAAATTCCACAAAAAGATTCCGACGACGATGATTCCGTGGAAAGTGATGTCGAAGAAGTACACGAGAAAACAAATGAGCTGAAGACAATAACTACCACCAAAATCAATGAGATACCGCTGACTGTTGCTCAAAAGTTAGTGCCACTATTCTTACCTTTATTGCTTATAAATTGTTGTTGCTCTGAGTATTCTGTGGCCAATAACTATTTCGTTCCATTCGAAAACTAACTGAGTTCCGAATTTGTCTATCATTATTAAAAGAAAGGCTTAAATTCAAAATGTTTGTATGGTGCTTGTTCAGATGATTTGGAAAGTATTGCAATACCGTTTTGATATGATATCAACAGATAAAAGCCTTTGGGCAAATTATAAATAAGATTATCAGACAATTGTCTTCATCACGACTCTGTGACTTGGTAACATAAATAATTTTAATCGTCTTTCAAACCGTTGGCTACTGTGGCGGTTCTTATTCCTAGGACAAACTTTTTTTTATTGCATTTTCAAATGAGCACCCTGCAATTTTCAATTCATATTTTAACTGTTTGTGTAGATATCTTGGATCTAAATTCAAATAACTTTTTTATAAAGCGTTTTTCAATCAAAACTGGAAGAGAGAAATACCGTAAGCAAGCTACGACGAAGGTTTTCTGAATAGAAACATAGAATTTATTGTAGTTGACAGAGATTCCAAACTTCTTCTCCTGAGGTTGAACAGTTACTTGCTGTCCATAAATTGTCTACGTCAAAAGACAAGGAAGAGGTTTCAGCCGTTTATAAGACCTTACAGTAGTGGTTCTTCGGAGAATGTCACGCTGGTCTTTATTTTTGACACAACAGCTTCTAATTCAGGTCGATTGAATTAGAAATTATGTTTGCAGCTTCATTTGAATATTCAACACTTTCCAGTAGACTGGTTATTTTCAAACGACTTCAAAAAGACCTTGAGAACCAATTGATAAGAGCAAGTTCTCTACCTGAAACTCAGACAGTGATGTTAACAGCTTGCATTACGTTAGAGAGGTCATTCTTGTGTTTACACGTACAAGTTGGAGTTAGTTATCATTTCTTTGAGACAGCAGAAACCGCAATAAAAGATATTTGTTGTTTCATTATTACATGCTACACAGAAGCGTAATTTTCTTGCACTAACACTAAGCTTCTGTCAAAGGTTTTTAAAGCCGAATTTTTAAAAAACAAAAAAAAGAATAACAAAAGAATAGTTGAGAAGGTACAGAAAAAGTTATTAAACTGGAACTTTAATGCAGAGTATGTTCTTATTTGACGAAAGAGTATTAAAATGTGGAAAGAACATGAAGGCTATATTACAGGCTTTGAAACTTTTTCCTCAATTAGAATAGTTAATGATGTCGCTGAAAGAGGCGTAAAGCTTATTGAAGAGTTTAATAGTAAAATTACCAAAAGTTAATTACCCAGGTGTAGCAAAGCAATTTTAACTCAGTAATACGCTATTATACAAGTACATATATTATTTAGTAAGTACTTATTCCGATGAACCTAATAATTGTACTTTTCTTAAAATTTCCATACAAATGCTAGCTTCTTGACACTTTCATTTGACGTAAAAACAAATAAATGGAAAAGATACACTTTTTGAAATTTTATATGTATTTGCGAAATAAGGACTACCCTAGTGACTAGTCATTGGAATTCCTCATTTGGAATAAAAATGCATGGAGGTCCTGTCAACACCAATGCCAATACAGAACTCACACATGAAAGAAAGCTATATTAATAGTTTTGAGTTATAGAATTTTTGATATGTTTCAATCTGTTTCAAATCACAACATCTGATGGCACTGTCGCAGCCAACAAATTTAGTACCTGCATTTATATCAATCTCTCGACCAACAAAAATAGGCTAAACATATAGATTTTCCATCATCTGTATACACCAGTCATAAAACTGAAATTATAACAAAACCTTGTGTGTAAATTCCAGTTAATGGCGGAATATATTTTGCAACCGCCATTGAACATTTCATATCAGACTTTATTTATCCGTCCAAGCCACATATATTTGTTTAACTGGTTACACGAGTAGCATGAATTCAACATGTACAAGCACTTGCTACACTCAACAAAGAAACGCTTTGAAATAGTTATTGGTTATAAAGCTGCTTTTTATGGTGTTATACTAGGAATGGTATTTTGCTAGATTGTGTTTGATGTTAGATTATATTGGATTTTGTGTTAAGTTAATTAATATGCATTTACGATAGGTATACTTTTCAGGAAATTATCATGCAGCCAACAAAATTTTTTTAAGATGCTGGATGAAAAAATTGAAAGTGTAAGTAAATTATTATTTAATTCAATATTCTGATTACCTATAGCAAATAAAATGGTTTCTTGTATCTGTTATAATTTTCTAGTCGTGTCTCTGATACATTACATCTGCATCCTTGCCTATAGTAAAAAACTCGAAGTTTCGAATGACACATATAGAAATGGAAATTGACGCAATACATGAACAATTAACCTTAATTGATTAACAAAGAATTGTAATTCCTGCAATAATTAAGAGAAATGAAATTTGAGAATTGTTCCAGATGGATATATTTTGGATTGTCCCAATAGTTACCTCCCTTGCTATCTTCCGTTTTCAAAATTCTAAACCTTAAATGTTGTTCCCGGTTGTTCTAGGTTCTTTGCTTTTCCTGTTATTCGAAGTTTCAATTTCGCAAAATATCTAATTTAGAGCAATGAGTCTCCCTCTGTCTAAAGTTAGCGTCCCTTGCCTTCTCTTTCTCAGAAATGCCAAACTTTGAATTTTGTTTGAAATGGTTCTGTATTTGTTCTATATTGTACCAAAGATTCAAGCTTTTATCATGTATATATACATATACTTTGCCAAATAATATTCACGCGCACTATTACGCCTTTTAAGATATTAGGAGACAACAAAACAGAAAATTAATCGCATTAACGTTAGACCTCCCAGCATTTATTAAACTGGAGACTTTTGCAACGACAGCTCTTTATCGTTATAATACCCAAATTATGCGACAACGTTAAATAATGGAGACAGTTAAGCGACTTTTCCTATATTGAGTTTAGGTACTAATAATCGCATTCTCGTGTGGTGTGATTTTAACGCATCATTAACTTTTAAGGAATTCGGAAACTTGCTACGATACGGTTGACACCTAACATTAAACCGATCAATTAATTGCGGAACTGCGGAATTTTACAAATTCAGCAGTTAACATGAAAGCAGAGCGTTTAAACGGGTAGTTAAATGAAAATTCGCTGAAAAGCTGCCTCTTTGTTGCTTTAATGCCGTAAAGCGGTTTTTTCTATCTTCTGTCAATCATTCTCTAATAATAGTACGTACACTGGTTTATTCTTCTTTTAAATTTCTTTTGTATTTTTAGATACACCATCCAATTAACGATTGTGTGAGTTTAATATACATCCATGTATATCGCCTCAGTGTATATTTACATACATGCTAACATGAGACAATTATGTACTATTGTTGTTACCTATACATACATACATACATTACGTACGGATATAAATTTAAAACAGCAAACATAAAAGAAAGTTAGGAACAAATAATACTGAATTTGTTTACAGGGAAAGGACTACGATGATTCGAATTCTCCGGAAATGGCAGAAAACACACGACTAACATCACTATTAAAAGACTGGGAAACAGCTAGTGCTGGATCAAGGTCCCTCGAAGGCACTCCCAAGAAAAACACATTCCATACCGCCAATGGTAAACTTAATATAGCAGCTACTGCGAATAGCACAAAAGGCATGGAAAAACGGATATATAGTAGACAAAACACTACACCAATTCCTCAAAGTGTAATCCATCAATCTTACGGTGTCACACCTATGTCAACGAGGGAATGCTCTTTGACTTATATACAGACTAGTAATCCACAATTACCGTCATCGTCAACGTATCAACCACAAAACTTCGTCGACTACTCCTACCAAGCTTTTAGCCCACTATGTGCTACCCAGTTAGTGAATAACAGTTCCCCACCTCTTGTTAGATCGAACGATAATCAACGTCTATGTTCTATTAGAGCGTCGAAACAAAACAGCATTCCGTACGATAATAACAATTCTAGACTGTTCAATCATCCGAGGCCCCCTGTTAGAAAACCTTATGTGAATGGAGATCTGATTCAGCAACAGATCCAGATCGAACAAGTGCAATACAGACAGGCTAAAGAACTGGCCCATTTTAGATTGATGAAAGAACAACAGTTAATACAACAGCAACAATTGCAGCTGCAGCATAACCAAGTCTTAATGCGAAACTATCAGAGCAGTATTCACATACCAATAGCAGTTGCTCAGTCATATAAAGAAACGTTAAATAAAACCCAAATCGAGAGATAAAGTATTGATGCTTAGAATTATATGGCCTGTTAGGAAACCTACTTCAAAAAAAGAAACAATATGTGTAAATGTACCTAATTTAATTTCCTAGACAAAGTAATAGTGTACTTGCCGATGAGCTTACCAAAAAAATAGAATTCTGAAATAATACAGGGATTTCAGAATTTAGTGAATTTCTGAAATCAGTTTATTTCTTCTGATATTACTCCAATGAATAAAATGATATAGAACAATGAAATCAATTTATTCTATAATACAAAGCTAAATATGTACATTCATATATCAAAAAAAATATCACCATAAATATTAAGATCGAAAAATGTACATATGTACATATAATATATTGAAATCAAAACATTGAAATATTTTCAACTAATAATTTTGAACAGCAAAAGAAAGTGCAAACAGTATTAGCCAAAAAAACTTTATTGGTAAGCGACATCAAAGAAGTTCAAAAATCTTTATATTGTGATATGTTAGAGAGAACTATATTGTTGTGTAAATGTTTAATGTTAATTATGAAACGGTTTAGACAGGCTACTTATATTTTAGCACGGATATAAACTGCAAATTGTTTACGTTTTTTTCAAAGGTAATTACAATTCTTTCAAAACTAAACATCGCTGTAACTTGGGTATTACCTAGCGCATTAGTATTTCTATACTTTTTTATGTCCAGTGGTAGCATATTGCTACATATTATGTACGTTCTAATTTCATATTTGAAAAAATGGAACACAATAAATTACGTCTGACATTTATCTTTCCTTAATTTGTTTAAGATCGGATAACTGTGTGTTTCGACTGTATTATATAAACTGTATATTAGTTATTTATTCTATTTGTATATATTTCCGACATATTGTTTAGTTATTCTCCCCAAACATGTTTGTTAATAGATATTCTAAGTTTAAATTTTTTACATGCCAAAGATATTAGAAAATATTATTTAGGTTCCAATACGGGATTTTATCCTTGGGAGGTACATATTCTCTATTGTAAATAAAGATGTTTTAAAAATTTATTAGTATATGTATTTTTATGACCTTTTTTAACTTATCTTATTATCCAGATAGTTTTTCCACTTTTTTAGGTCAAACAACAACAAAGATCAAATTCATTCCATAATGGAATAAATTTTATCCTTGTTCGAATTACAGTGTTATAATTGACCTAAAAAAGTGGAAAAACTATCTGGATAATAAGAAAAATTTATTGTTGAACTTGTATGAATCCACTTCCTTTACGCCTCACTTTGTAATGGTTAATGTAAAATACCAATGAAAAATGTCGAGTTTTACAAACACTACACTGGACTGGACGGTGCAAGCCAGGGTTTTCTATCAATCGTACTTGGTATCATTGTCCTAGTCTACATAATGTTGAATACTCTAAATTAAATTGAATCCAGTAATTTATGTACTGCAATGAGTCATGTCAAATGTTACAAGTTAGTTTATTCAATAAGCGAGTATTTAAAAAGAAAAAACTTGCGTCTAGTTTATGAACATTATGGTGGCGGCGCCGGATATTTAGTGAACGATTGCATTATTAAATTAATGTTTTATTATATTTTTGTCAGATTCACCTTAAATACGAAGAAAGATAGTGAACTACCTCAAACTAGTAAGTCGAAAAATGATAGAAGTCCCTATAACCTTGAAAGTTTGTTACTTTTTGTATTTCGTTAGATTTCAGGTATATGTTTGCAAACGACTTAAATTCATGTTTGTTATATTTTTACACCCTTTCCTAACTCATTACTTGAGCTTGCCCGAATGATGTTATAAAATCGTTTAAAGCAATATCTTTTACCACATTTTTATTTTTATTAAAGACGTGCTTTATAAGATTGTTCTCGATACATTATATCCAAGCGTCTAACGTTTCATTAGGGTCGGTGTTAAAACCTTCTAACTTTGGCGAAACGCATAAAACGAGTAACCAGGTGCTTGTGTTGGCTTGTCATATAATTCTAATTTGAAAACTTTTGTGTGAAACTGGATTGTATTGTCTACTGCTTTCTGTTGTAGACAAAATAGAAAATAATATTACTAGACAAAATAACCCCCAATGAACGGAAGCACTATACCAAATGCTTTACATATAGGTACATCATTTACTGGAACATAATTTTTTAGTGGCTGACTTTACTATAACTATATAATCTGCTGGCATAACATTAATTCATGATGGCTTTTCATTTTTACTTTGAAAGATGTGAGAGTTGAGCACTTTCGTTTGATTCTTTTGATTTTTACTTTGTATAGGGGAAAAAGGAGAAATAGAATACCTTTAGTTTGTATAAATATACTTATACTTAATAATAATTAACAAATTAAGGTGCTATTAGTGAGTTATGATTAATACATTCGAATTTATTTGTATTTAAAATAATTATGTAATTAATTTCTTTTCTGTTGTTGCATTATTTTTATCAAAGAAATATTATTAATACATGCTTATATTTTGACGCTAGACGTTATATATGTACTTATAAAATTTCAAACCTTCTATGTTTTCTCCTTTGTTTGTTTCTCATAGCCAAAGAAAAATTTACGGAGTTTTTATTTTTTATTAAATCAATTATTTGTACGAGTCCAGTGAATATCTAATTGACTTCCTACTTGTGATAACCAGGCTTCTCGAGCATTCTCAAAAATTTACCCAGTAATGTTTAGTTTAAATTGAGGAAATTATTTAACAATTCGCATTACACAAAACGCAATGACATGCACGTTTCTGTCAAAACAACTTCTGTCAATGATATTCAAATACTTATTTTCATGAATAATTATGAGTGACGGTACTAGAGTTAAATTAACTCTGCCAGCATGGCATATACCTTATTTGGAGAAACATAAAATCATGGAACTGCTACACGTAAGTAATAATACTCAAGTGACTTGAAAAGTAACGAAATTATAATTTAAAAAACTAGGAACTGACGCGAGAATTAGTTATTCAGCAGCCGGTTGATCACCTAATGTTTGTTAAACAACTACTTTCACGTGCAGCGAAGAACGTAGGAGTGTCACGAGTAATTATCTTGTGTTCTCCGAAAGTGAACTCGTTAGAAATTGCAAAGTTAATAGCCCAACAGACGTATCACTTTGTAATAACAGAAGAAATAATATTAGCAAATTTAAATGTGGTAAGCATATTCTTCATAATTTTTTATTAAAGGAAGTAGAAACCGATAATCATGATTCGTAGGCTAGTCGAAGTCAAGTGCGTCCAAGTATTTTAGCCATGTGCTTGTCGTATTTATTACATACACCTGAAGCGCAGAATAATGGTTGGATACTTGTTGGTAATTGTTAGAGATATTGTTAGGTTATTGCAAAAGCACCACGACTCATTTTTTATATATATATTAAGTTAAAACGTCTCTAAACGTAAAGCGGTTCAAATATGATGCTGTAAAATTAGCTAAATGCTTACAGGTAGCTGAAGCAAATTTTAATTTAACTTGAAGTTGTCTGAAGGTATTGATTTCTGATATTGAATATGCGAGATGCGCTATTATAAAGCTTACTGATACATACATAGTTTAAACGAAGCTGAGTACAATTTTCAAGTAATGCTGGTAATGAGAACACGTTAATGTGCTAAATCAAGAAAGACCAAATGCACTGGAGAACATTCAAGCCAGATTATTGGAAAAGTAAATACATTGAAAATGAATAATGGAAATCTCAATGAAACAATCTATCCTTGATGTCAAGATTAGTTACCTGAAACTGAATGCTTCAAGTATGCTAAATGCAAATCTTGGATTATTTTATTGGATTTTACTATAATTTTTCAAATTTAATGTACATTTCTTTAAAACCATAAATATGAAACATGTTGCATGTTGTTTTTGCTCTAACCCAACTACGATATATCAATCTCCATATTTACTTCTTTTTAAGAATGTATAAGAACAGCAGCTGAAGCCAAGAAGCTCTTACAAGCAGGCATAATACCCACTCATATTCTTCACTTTATACCACCTTTTACTCCGAATTTAAACGAGGCTATGTACTGCAATGTTCACGAAAGTTGGCCAGCGTATAGACGAGAAATTATGAATATTAGGTCCATTTTCAACAATAAAGTGGTGGTATGTGATTTTTAAATAACATTAAGAAATTCTAATTCAACGACAAAAAGATGCAAAAAGAACTACAATATAACACATATTTCGCATAATACACTTACTACTAACAATAATTTTAAAAACTCTGTAGCAAATCAACATTTCAGGAAATTCATTTAAAACAAAGACTAATTCATGAAGTAGTTGCGGAATGTGTATCAGTGTTGAAGAATATGAAGCGTTTAGGTTGTCCAAAACAACTACGCGTCGTAATTTTGGGGCCCAGGGGATCAGGAAGAAATACTCAAGCCGGTCTAATAGCTCAGAAGCTAGGACTAGTACACAGTTAGCGACTCTAATTTTCTAACTAGAAAACTTATCGTCTAAAAGATATTATTTTTAGTCAATTTTCATTTTCTACTATGTCAAGCGTGGAACGCCGATGGTGAATTTAATGATACTTTAAGAGCAGCTGAAAGAGAAGTTTGCTTTCGTCCGGATCTTCTGTCCGAAGTGATAAATAGAAGGATACTGGAAGAAGATTGTTTGACCAAAGGATGGATTTTAACAGGATATCCTTTCAATGTTGCTGATTTCAAATACTTGGACACATTGGATACACCACCAAACAGGTTTTGTTAAATTTGTAGAATCTATACATACCAAGTTTATTTTTAAACAAACCGAACATTCATCAAGAACAGAAGTAGCATGATCGATTTTATCCGATGCTAAATTTGAATGCATCCCTATCTCCAACACATTCAATCCGAACGCAAATATGTTGTTGATAAATGCAAATAGTATCAACCAATTAATCATTTATATGTGGTTTGTTGCGGTCGACCTTGTTTTATTAATTTTCTGTTGTTTTCCAGAGTTATTTTTCTTGAATGTGACTTAAATGTATGCAGAGAGCGAATGTCAAATAGAAGAATAAATATGTACAGTGGAACTGTAGTAAATGTTACCAAGTTAAGTGAAACAGATAATATCCATGAATTAAAAGTTCATCCAAAGGATTCAAGTGCCATCATAGAGGCAGAAGTAAGACATTATCATGATTTTTATCGATCTTTAGCTACATTATACTAATTCCATTTATATATGTATATCTATGCATGTACCATATGGGGCAAAATAATTGCAAATAGAATCAGTAGCAGAAACGACACAATAACTAACCCAAGACTATTTCAACATGAATACATTTTTAACAGTAATTAGCTAGTACCTACGAGAGTACCTACCGTACCTACTATTTCGATACTCGCATGAGTGCCAATAAGTCAAACACTCCCCACCATTTGATAACCGCTAATAGATATAACAGCAACAGGCAGCAACACAAATCAAACTAATTAACTAATCGACCTCTAAAAATGTTGGATAAGGAAACCACGACATTTAAGTGCATTCATGACTTCAGCACATCGTAATACATAATATACCGGTTACTACCGGTAAAATAACCGTTAGTTGTCGCTAATTACTAATTACTGTATACAGGCTGATTCATTTTCGACCCTCACCATTGCTATCTCGCTTATTATTGAAGATAGACGGTAGGTTTAAATTTGGCAAAGTTGCTAAATTTTATGGTTATTACGATCCCGAAAAGAAAGTAAACTTAGAACAAATGACGTTCGAGTTATTTGAAAAAAACTGAAAAATCTTTTATTGGGTCTTTCAGAGGAAAACTAAAGACACATTCTCAAGGCCACTTTTGCTCCTCTATCTTATGGTTCATTTAAAATTTTTATACGACGTTTCGTTTTCTTTGAATCATCATCAACTTTGTTATTTCTTATGGGCGCCATATTGGATTAAATGAAAGTCAATATTAAATAAGATAGCCATGGAATTACGAACTGTCAATTATCGTTGCGTTAGTAACGGAAAAAATGGAATATTGTAATTGGTTACTGGGAAAATTAGAAAACTACGAATATTATTTGAATACAATCATTAATCAAAATTTACTAACTGACCGGCTAGTAGCGCGGTGCCTCGCTTCCCAGTTCGGCAGTACTGGGTTCGAACCCCGGTATGTTCCTTCTGAATTTAGTTTTCTGTAGTTTCCTAGATTCTATGGCAAATGCTGAAAGGTAACATCTTAACTCGGTCTACAACCGCAGGCACAATAATAACTCATAACCAACCGATGGCCCCTGTAATTGGCACATGCTGTTGGGGATGTGAAGGCATGAATTATTATTATTCTGGTGGAATGTTTAATCGATATACATCAGAGTAAGATTCCAAATATTTTGTACTCGCTATTGTTGTATTTTAGTTCGTAAAATAATTAACATATGTATCTTGTTTCTCTTTGCCTCTCTTCTCACGCCATTTTTCCCTTACTAATGCAAGTTCAGTTTAAAATTCCATGGCTATCTTATTTAATATCGATTTTCATTTTCGCGATACTCAACTTTAAGCGATTGACAGTTCGAAATTTCATAGCTACCTACCGTATTTAATCTCAATTTAGATTCTTCGTCAATTAACACACAATATCGAATTTTGTTATCAACATATGACACATGGTTGAAATCAGAAAAAGAAAATCTTTCTAGCTGTGTCAAAATCCAATATGGCGCCCATAAGAAATAACAAAGTTGATAATGATCCAAAGAAAACGAAAAGTCGTATAAAAATTTTAAGTACACCATTAAATAGAGGAACAAAAGTGGCCTTGAGAATGTGTGCTACAAGCAAAATAACAAAATGAGATTTTTCAGTTTTTTTGAAAAATCTCGAACGTCATTTGTTTTAAGTCTACTTTCTTTTCGGAATTATAATGACCTCAAAATTTAGCACCTTTGCCAAATTTAAACCTACCGTCTATCATCAATAATAAGCGAGATCGCAATGGGTGAGCATCAAAAATGAATCAGCCTGCGGGAAATGTGTAGTTAGAAAAAAGTCAAATAAACATAACCTTAACAGACACCAAATTACGTTTTAGTGTTATCACAACGACAACACACCAATTAATTAATTATCCACCTACATATGTACGGAGAAAAATGAAATTAGAGGAAAGGCAAATATTATGTCATTAACAGACAGCAATTCAAATATACACCACAACGACACAATTCGAACTATGCGGTCACAAATGTCCTTGAATTGTATAATTACTGATACCATTTAATTACAGATAACATATTTTTGTGAGCAGTACGGTGCACTAAGAAATTATTGCGCAGAGACTGCACATGTGATCAATGCTGATCAATCAGAAAGATGGGTTTCTGAATCTATTTTAGCAGTTTTGATGCGCGAAAATCTCACAGCTGCTCCAAGAAATCCATGTATTCAAGACGATAATGATTCTTCGAGCAGTAATTTGTCACAGATACCCTCAGACACGTCAGCATCTATTGCAAGTCCTACAAAAATATTTGCAAGCTACATAACAAAATTATAGACAAAGATTAGAATTTCCTTTTACATCTCATCTAACTTTATAACTAAATTTACCAAACAAAATAAAGTATTTTCTTTCTTTTGTTGTGTAAAGTTAAATTTTTGATGCTAACTGTTTGCAGATTGTAATAAATTTTGTTTCGGTAAATACACTGTCGACATCACTACAACTACTATCTGTTTTAAACGTGTTGAAAGATGAAACATTGTGTCAAAATTAGTCATGCACGCTGAAATTCTGAATTAGTTTTACATCCGGTAGGTACAAAGCTAATATAGCTATTATACTAATCGTGGTTAAAGAAATAAGTTAAAAGGGGCTCTATTAAGAGAAACGGTTTCAAGATGGTATGTGCCTTGTTAGTTGTTAGCTCAAGATTTCTGTTTGGTAGAGAAACATAATAGTATATTGTGACACTATAGTGCATAATCGAACTTTTAAAGCACGAGATGAGCACGAGTAATGAGTTTAAAGCCACGACGCGAAGCGGAGTGGCTTTAACGTTACGAATGCTTTAAAAGCTAATTATGCACTGTGTCATACGATATTTTTTAGTATAAATGCAACAATAATTTTAACTAGAAGAAATCAAATCAATAATTCCAATACATATTATCGAGTGACATGTACCTATATGTCATTTGACATTTCCCGACATTTCACTGGACTATTAAACGCTTGGGATTGGCTGTTACCAAGCAACCTCTTTATCGCACGGCGTGCGATAAACGCCTGATTATGCACGCTTATGCGTGTGTTTTGATTGGTTTATGATGCATGCATACTAAAAACATATGTATAAACTAAACAGATTTACTTATAACGTATGCCTATACAAATATGTTTACAGCATACTTATCATCATCATGTGTTGTGACTTTTCCTATATCCTCTTTGTACTGTTCTTTGTACTAATTTGTGTGGATTATTGGATTAAATATATTATTATTATTATTATTATTATTATTATTATTATTATTATTTGTCGATAAGATTGTTGTTTTTTATGTATTAAAAGTATTTCCTGAAAAATATGTATAAGTATTTGGCAACGCTGTAAGACAATAGTTAGGTATGAGCGCTTGCAAACAATTTGCCTAAATATATTTGAGGCCTAATCCTGTTTTTTATACATACCTATTATGTATTTATTACAGTTTAAAATAATAAGTAAAGTATTTTCGTTTTATTCACAAATTTTCTTTTTAGCTGTCTGATATGTATTTACCAATGAATTTTTAGCATTACCAAGCATTACGAACAATTTCGGTTGGTATTGGTAAAGATAGACCACAGGATAAACTATAAAATCACTATAAATTCTAATGCTGCCTGCTGCTAAAGGTTGACATTTGGCCTGAAGTGATATAACCTTACTTATTCAAAATATCAATTTTTGTAATCATTTTCTAATATTTTAACAAATTTAAAAATGTCTACAGATTTCGTACCAACTCGAGGTTCTTTAAAGAAAACTAATAAAACTAACTTTGATGTTGTTGTTTATGAGTCACATAAACCTAAAAAGAAGCTTCAACAGAAAGAGAGCATATATGAAGCACCAACTGTGGAACCAACAAATGAAATAAATATGAAACGAGCCAAGTTTGAAATTATGAAGTTTGGCATGTCTGGTTTTAATAGCCACAAAAAAGAAGAAGCGAAAGTGCAACTTGCTATAAAATTAGGTTTGTATATAGTGTGGTCTTATTAAGTTATATATATATATAAATATTTAATTTCTGCAGGGGCAAAGCCACCCAAGAATAAGTACAAAAATTATAAAGTACTGTTAAAAGAAAGAAAGAAAGAAAAAAATCGAGAACAGAAACGGAAACAAATACAACAACTAAGTAAGACTCGGCTAATAAGGACAGCCACCAATAAAAAGAATATGGACAAAAATAGAAAGAAAGAAAAAGGTTTACTAGAAATATATGGTAAAGTAAAGGTAAAATTATTTCTAAAATTTGATATATAATTTTTTAATTGTAATTTTTTTTAGCGATCAATTGCCAAATAATGGATTATCTTTATCATGTAAATATATAATTTTACTGTTACATGTTATTCGAATAAATATGTATATATTTTTTAATGTGAAATTTATGTTATAAGTAGTATGCTCCAAATATTAAAAAAATACTGCACCTATTTGAATAAATAGCAACTTAACATCTCCTGTGCAGATGTACCATGAGTTGTTGATAGAAACAAATTTATTAGTGAGAACATTTTTAAAATGATATGATGTAGTCTTAACATTTCAATATAATTCTAATTTCTAAAAATAAATGTAACGTTATCATTTCACCTTTGAAGCAAGTATATCCATTAGGGAAAAGTCGTTTGCTAAATTTAAGATGTGAGCTACAGAACAAGAAGGCAATAATTATGAAATTTGAAACAAAATAAAGTACCATTAATTCCCATAAACAAGAATCATATATTTGTGCTCCGGTGTTACTTGACTATACTAATAGAAAGATTCTATATATTTAATGTCACTGCAAGTTATTACAACAATTTGCTGTAATAGTGTATTTAAAAGTTAAATAAAATTGGCGCGAGCTAAGATATGTCTACCAACCAACATAAAAAAAAGTGTAATTTTTCAGGTAAAATGATGCCATTATATCACTTTTAAATGCGGTGATATTTAACTAATAAGACGGTCAGGTAAATTCATGTAGGAAATAATGTATAAAAAAAATAAGATAAGTGTATCCAGATTTAAAAAGTTGTTGGTACATTGTGATGTGTAAGTATGATAATGTTGGTCATGCTGCTTAATGATTACTCGTGTTCTGTGTTGTTCTTTTTCATAACAGTAATGGCGGATAGCGTGTGTTTTATGAATATTTCTTCAGTGCTTTTCGATAGCATTGTTTATTACAATAGTTATCATTACCGGTAAACATAGTAGGGTGTTATCTGTTAAAAAACAAGTTTGTGCAAGAACACGTGTATTAGCGGTACTTTATACATATTGAAAAATCTAACATTTATTAAAAACATATCTGTGTACAAAAAATTAATGTAGCGATTAAATATGCTACCTCTAGGTAATGTTCCGGCTGTACATACACCTAGTACTATATCGAACAATGCACCTGCTACAAGTAATTCGCTAACACCAACAGGGGCATCGAATAAAACAAGTAGTTTGGTAAGTCTGCATTCATGCTAATCAAAAGCAATAAGTATGTGTTTTATCTTCTTATAGAAACCCAACTACACATTAAAATTTACATTAGCCGGTCATACAAAAGCTGTATCTTCAGTGAAATTCAGTCCCAATGGTGAATGGCTAGCAAGTTCATCAGCTGATAAACTGATTAAAATATGGGGTGCTTATGATGGCAAATTTGAAAAGACTATTTCAGGCCATAAATTAGGCATTAGTGATGTAGCATGGTCTAGTGATAGTAGATTACTTGGTATATAAGTTAGTTTATATGTAAATACTTGTTTTTTTATAAAAATATGTTTAGTTTCAGCGAGTGATGATAAGACATTGAAAATTTGGGAATTATCATCAGGCAAATGTCTTAAGACTTTGAAGGGTCATAGTAACTATGTGTTCTGTTGTAATTTCAATCCTCAATCAAATTTAATAGTATCAGGTTCCTTCGATGAATCAGTACGTATATGGGATGTTAGGACAGGAAAATGTTTGAAAACATTGCCAGCCCATTCTGATCCTGTAAGTGCAGTACATTTTAATAGAGATGGATCATTAATCGTTAGCAGCAGTTATGATGGATTATGGTACGTAGGTATAATTTTCAAAGTGATTGTCTGTATTATTGAGTTATTTTAGTCGAATTTGGGATACTTCATCAGGGCAATGTTTGAAAACTTTAATTGATGACGATAATCCCCCAGTGTCTTTTGTGAAATTCTCTCCTAATGGAAAATATATCTTGGCTGCGACATTGGATAATACTTTAAAGTTATGGGATTATTCTAAAGGAAAATGCCTGAAGACATACTCTGGTCATAAAAACGAAAAATATTGTATATTTGCTAATTTCTCAGTAACAGGTGGTAAATGGATCGTGAGTGGTTCAGAAGATAGTATGGTATACATTTGGAATTTACAAACTAAGGAAATTGTACAAAAACTGCAGGGACATACGGGTAATTTCTTTTCTTTTTGACAAATATTTAGCATAGTTTTATATCAGTCTTAAATATTTTAAACGAATGTACTAACAAAGTATTAGGAAAATAAGTTTTGAAATTTTGATGCATATAAAACTTGATAAATGAACTCTGTAGTAGATAATTATCCCAGTAGACATATTAGCTTTCTTTATAGAAGTTAAAATTATGTTGAGAAACAGACTTAATAATGATGAACATTTTAATGTATGTACATACGAGCCCAGGCTCAGAATAGTTCGGCCGGCTATCAATTTTAATGAAGCGGTTGATAAAATTATAAAAAAGTTTTCATAAGAAACTTATTCCTTGCAAAAATGTTTTACTATAGTAAAATATAAACATTAGGCTTAGATTCAGTGACAAAATATTTTACATTTGTTAATATTTGCAACTTTAACCATAATAAATGAAGAATTTGTGACGGTTCAAAATAGTTCGGCTATTATTTTTATATCGAGTTACGCTTCATTTATTGCTCACAGGGCCTATAATCCTATCGGGTATTGTGTTCATTAGTTCAGCACATTAGTCAGTACTCGCAGTAGCTACTGATATAAGTTGTCAGTGTGTCAGACTAGACTAACATGGCTCGCGGCAAATCATTGAGTGGTGATTTACGAAAATCTATTATTAAGCCCATAGACATGGAATTTCTGCACGAAAAATTTCAATTTCTCACTCAGTTCCACGGTCGACAGTGCAAGATATTATTAATTTGTTTAAGAAAACTGGAAATGTGACAGAATCTAAAAAAAATGGTCGTCCATCAAAAATTTCTGGTGCCGATGCCCGAGCTCTGAGAAGAATTATCAAATCAAATCGACGATCAACTGCTCGAGAACTCACTGTATTATGACGGCAAATGATTCAAAAACAAATTTCTTTATCGACTACCAAAAGAACAGTCAGAAAATTAGGCTACCAGTTTTATAAGGTATTTTTTTCACGTGATTTCCCTGTTGCAAATTATTCTTAGATTATTATATTATTCACTAGGCAAAAGAAAAGCCGTTGCTTACGAATTTTCAAAAACGCAACCGGTTAAAGTGGGTTAAATCGCATAAAAATTGGACTTTGCGACAATGGCATCCAGTAATTTGGAGTGATAAGTCCAAATTTGACGTCTGCGTAGGGGACACTAGAAAACGTATATTACGTACATCAGCGGAAGCATACCATACCAACTGTTTTGGTTAAAAAGGTGAAGTTTCCAGCCTCCATCATAATATGGGGTTGCATATCTGGAAGAGGAGTGGAAAAACTACAATTCATCCATAGTACTATTAACGCCGATACATATAAAACAATTCTAACTGAAAGTCTTTTGCCATCCATTCCGATATGTCAATCTGTTGAAGGAGACTTTGTATTCCAACAAGATGGTGTTGCGTGTCATACAGCAAAAGCGGTAAAGCACTGGTTGACAGAACATCAAATTACGACTTTACCATGGCCTTCAAGCAGTCCAGACTTCTCACCTATCGAGTCTCTGTGGCATAAAATGAAGAAGGAACTGCGTAAGAACCTAGCACGCATAATAATCGAGTTGAAAACAAAATTACAAGAAATATGGTACAATATACAGCCAGATGAGTGTGCTCAACTTGTGAACACAATGCCGAATAGGATAACAGCTGCTATGATCAATAAAGAGGACGTAACCCAATACTAAAATAATGACCGAACTATTTTGACCTGTCACTCGTTCTTTATTTATTATTGTTAAGGTTGCAAATATTAACAAATGTAAAATATTTTTTCACCAAATCTAAGCCTAAAGTCTATATTTTGCTATAGTAATAAAGTTTTGCAAAGAATATG
>SMLS01065054.1:0-22890 GCA_004785975.1 Popillia japonica
TTATGTCCAACGGCGTCTTGTACAAATACACTGATTCTGAAGACAATCAAGACGCACAGCTAGTTGTCCCTTCGCATGAACGTTTAAGCGTGATGCAGGAGTACCATGATGCTCCAACAGCTGCTCATTACGGTGCCGAGCGGACACTACAACGGATTATGAGACATTACTATTTTACTGGTATGAGAAAATTTGTTACAGATCATGTAAAAAAACTGTTCTGAGTGTCAACGATATAAAGCAACTAATCAGAAACCAGCTGGTCTAGTGCAAACGCCCAGCTACGTACAACGATTTGAGGTGTTAGCCATCGATCTGTTCGGGCCGTTGCCACAAACTGACAATGGGCATCAATGGATACTCATTGTAGAAGATACAGCGTCTAAATGGGTAGAGCTGTTTCCATTAGTCAAAGCTAGTGCCGCCGAATGCGCTAGATCGTTGATAGATGAGATATTTCTCAGATACAGACTGCCACGCCGTATTATCTCGGATAACGGAGTACAATTTGTATCTGCCGTAATGCAAAAGGTTTGTCATTGCCTTAATATTAAACAAAGCTTGACACCCGTTTATCACCCGCAAGCAAATATGGTTGAACGAAAGAATAGAGATTTGAAATCTCGTCTAGCCATACTCGTCGGAGATAATCACACTAGTTGGGTAGATAAACTCCCATCGATCCGATTTGCAATGAATACTGTGAAAGGCGAAACCACTGGGTGTACACCCGCATATTTAACGTTCGCTAGAGAGTTGAAAACTCCAGATGAAGTTCACAATGACCTTCGTGCGATTATCCAGTCAGAAACGTTTATTCCACAGATAACGCCCTATCTGGATAAAGTAGCAAATACCCTAATCGCAGCGAAAGCTACAAATGAGTTCCAACAAGATCACCAGAAGCTATATGCTGATAAACACCATAGGCCCTCGCCTAATTTTAATGTTGGGGATCTGGTATGGATTGCCACCCATACTCGAAGTGATGCGAAGAAGAAGGTTACCTCCAAATTCAACCCCAGAAGAGACGGGCCCTATAAGATTATCAAAAGGATATCAGCTACCACTTTTCAAGTTGCGAACCCTAATACATCGAACATACCATTAGGGGTGTATCATACCTCAGCCTTGACCCCATACCATGGAGATGAGGACGGTCAGCCCGAACTCCCCATTAGAAAGCGCGGCCGACCTAGGAAGAATATTCCGAAGACTAGATGTTCTGGTTCCTCGTCGGGTCGTCGTCGAAACGAGAGGGGGAGATTGTAACAAGAATTTTAAATTAATATATTCCCATCAGGGGAAGCAGTGCAGTGACAAGTGACAGTAAACGAACCCTGAACACCAACGGACTTAAAAACGAACCCATCCTATCTCTAATACCAAAATTACACTAATATTTTATAAACTAGTGAAGAGAAAGAACTTTGGTATATTTTGCAATTTTACAGGATTGTTTAGAAGATACTGCATCTTTCAGGAGAACCGAGAAGAGGAAGCGTATATCAAGCAACAGTGAAGTTGAACCAGAATGGATAAAGGAATATCGTAAAGAACAGCAGAAAAGACATGATGAAAAAATGGCAGTATTGAAACAATTGATCGATGTCTTGAAGGATTAACCAAATACTTAGAATTTATGTTGCTTTAAAACGAGTTACATATTTTAATTTATTATAGAGTTTTATTTATTTTTAATATACAAATACTTATTTCATTACATTAATAAATCTGCTATATAATTTCTTTTTCTAACCCCTGCATTTGCATCGTGACTTTCACAATTATCAGTATTTTGAACATTTTCCATGTCTACATTTATATAATCTTTTTGTAGCATACAAATATTGTGCAAAACACAGCAGGCTATAATAATTGTAGGTATAAATTTAGTATTATATACATTAATATGTTTCAATATACGGAATCTTCCTTAGAGTAATCCAAAACATTGCTCTATGCAGACACGAGTTGCCGACAATTTGTAATTATAATTCCTTTGCTTTCTTGTTAAATTGCCATTATCCCTGTATCGGGTTATCAGGTGGGTACTACATCTGTAGGCTGAATCACCTAGCAGATGATGTTGCGTAGTGCGAAATAACTCCAGCGGAGCAGATTCTATTTTTGCACACAGTGGAGAATTGTTAAAAACCCTTGCATCATGTACACTACCCGGAAAGCCTAAACAGAAGTTTAATGAATTATCAGAAAATATAATTTTGCATTTGTATACCAGTAAACACATCTGTGAAGAAAAAATCTGCTGTACATACACCTGGCAGAATAATGCTGTGGTAGTGATGTCTGTTGCAATATGAACTTTGCTCCTTAATTGGTGGTGTAATAGGAATATGGGTGTCATCTATAGCACCCACAACTCCAGGAAAACCCTGCTTTTTATAAAACATTTCTGTAACGTTCTCCAAATTAGAACCAATCGGCCAACAAATATAGCTTGAAGATAAATTCATTAATATATTACATATTTTATACATGTAAATCCAAATTTTTCTGAAAGGACTCTAAAATGAAATGGATTACGACATATATTTTACTTTGATCAATACTTCTCAGATTACCTATAAACTTCTTGATTAGCTAACATAGTTAGCACTACTAAAAGCTGCTTCTCTGGAGGATATGTAGGTGGTCCAATTCTCTTATGATTCTTCGCTGTTAATTGAGGGGCTATTTGATGTAATAAATGTTCAAAAGTACTACGGCTTAGTCTAAAATGATTTTTGAAATCTGAAAATATAAGACAACTTATATTCTTAGTTATTGTATTATTTATAGTAACACTTACCATCTAGATTAAAACGGGGAACAACTTTTTCTACATAGTTTTTTATGGAAACACGTTTTTTTTTTGGTCTGTTGATAAGTTGCATTACAAATATATTTTCTTCATCACTACTATCAAGTAATTCCATTACCGCTAATAATACTATTTTGTTTTTTTTTTCGATCTTCCATTGTATGATGGAACTACTATAAACACTCGTTTCAAAAGTTGCGTTTCTTAGGTTATGTTTATACACCTCTACCGCATGAACCTGCTCGTTGAGCAGATCCAAAATTCATGTACCTGGTTCATGGATTCGATACATACTATACAATTATCAAACGCGGTGTAGTGGATGTGGTGACGTTATCGAACGCTCTCGATAGATACCGGTGTGGAGCGCTCCAATTATCGTAAATGCCTATAGAGTGTCATTGTACTGAAAAAATTTTCAACTGGATCCTGATTTAACCTTCTAGGAAATAATTTTGCTCCTAAATTATTAACTGCCTTACTTAATAGAATTATATTTGTTAAAATAAAAATATTTCTTTTTAAAGAAGGCGGCTTTGTAGTACCATCATCACGTTTAAAAAGACATATTTTCAACTCTTTTTATACATTTATTCCAAAACGCCACATGACCTGATGTTTGTGAAACAACACACTTATATTGTTTTCTAGGAGGCGGACGGCTTAAAAATCCATTTAGGCTATCAAATAGTTCGTCAAAAAATGAAAGTAAGTGTTCCGTTCGTTTTGCCTCTGGGCGCATTGAAATTGTTCCACACAAACTTGCGCCTATAAAACAAGAACAAATTAAAATGTACATATAGAGAAAAGTTAACTGACCATCTATACTCATTCTGAATATACTGCAAGCAACTTGTTTACTAAATATTTGCGTACAGAAACAAACTTTAATTTTTTTTATTTTGGAAGGTGCGTTCGCGCTAAAATTTTTACATTTTCTTTCTTTTTAGGACCCAAGGATACGTTCTACCAAAAATTACGAAAATCTGAGTTACGCCGCTATTCTTCAATTTAGCTTTAGGAATTATGAAAGATGTAGAAAAGTTAATTTTAAATTGTAAAACGTGTAATAGATTTAGTAATTTTAATAAAAAGAACAAATTGCAACAACGCGAAATACCACTGAATCTATTTCAAAAAGTAGGAATCGATATAGCAGAGTATCAAAACAAAAGCTACTTAACCCGTAACTGCTACCGAC
Organism: Popillia japonica; assembly: GCA_004785975.1. NCBI lineage: Eukaryota > Metazoa > Arthropoda > Insecta > Coleoptera > Scarabaeidae > Popillia > Popillia japonica. Next base: position 4,026 of record SMLS01065054.1, read on the forward strand.
GGGGTCTCCGTGACCCAATCATATGGTAGGCTGCTTTTTAAATTTTATTTGAATAGTGTGCAAGCTACATTTACAGTTATTCTCTAATAAGTAAGTAACTCATGAAACAGTGTGGAGGGTGGTTGCGTTAGGTTTGTGTAAAAAGAGAAAATTACGTCGCTGGGTCATGGTGACCCGTCTATACTACTTACGTTGGTGAAGTAAATTTTTAATGCAAGTATTTATAAAATATATTTGTGTTTTATTAGTAATGTATTACAATTTTTGATTTTGTTTTATCATCTGATATACATTCTAAATGCATTTTTTTTAATTTTACATAAGAAAATACCATGTTCAATGGAAGCACTAACTGATACAGCTGGAGAAAATACTAAACGATCCAGAATATTGGATAGATCTTGTGGGAAAGAAAGCTATTGCAGATGTAAAGAACCAAGTGCAAGCTGGATTCACATTATTCAGCGATGCATCTGAAAGCGATAATGACCACCAGGACAATGAAATATATAGCGATCACAACACCGACAGCGAATGATGTTGAGTCAGCGGGTGATTTAATGGATGGTAAGACTTTTAGTAAATCGCATGGTTGTTGGTATGGCAAAGAATCAACAAAATGGACTAAAAAACTCCTTCAAGAGGTAAAGTAAAAGCTCATAACATAATAAGGGTTCTCTAAGGTCTGAAAGAGCCGGCTCGGCGAAAATCCACCGGCGAGTCCTTTAGACGTGTGGAAAATACTTTTGACTGACCAAATGTTGGAGGTAATAGTTGGAAATACTAAAGAGTAAATATCTCGCTATAATTTCTTGAAACAACTGGGAGTCTCGATATATACTCCGCACATCAAACGAAGAATATATAATACCAAAATACCTCGCCAACTTCGTTGCCCCGGAGCAAATATTCTTGGCGTAATTGTAGAAGACACACCAAACCTTATACTAATTGAAGAGGTAACAACAAGAAAACGTTGTGCAATCTGTCCAGCGAAAAGAGACCACAAAACAAATACATTGTGTGTAAAGTGCAAAATACAGATTTGTTTACAATGTGTTTTAAAAGTATGTCCTAATTGTAAATGAACAATTTCTTTCTTACTTTTCAGTTCGCCGTTACTAAGTGATACTTGTATTCCTGAATAAAAAGCTTTTTTTAATATTATTTTTAATTTTGTTGTTTATAAAAATTGGGTCAGCATGACCCGTCTATAGCAGTTGCCTTAAAATTATTTGTCGATAGCAGTTACGGGTTAATTTTAGTTGACTACTATTCAAAATGGTTGGAAGTAGAAGAAATTTTTGATAAGACTAGTATATCTGTCATAAAAGCTGTTAAAAACATATTTAGTAAATTTGGAATTCCCCAAGAAGTATATTCAGATAACATGCCATTTGACAGCAACGACTATAAAAACTTTGCTAAAGAATGGAATTTTAAAATAATAACAAGTATCCCTCCTTACAGTCAAAGCAATGGCTTAGCAGAGAAGGGAGTGGGAATAGCAAAGAAAATGCTGAAAAAATGTTTATACAATGAGTCAGATTGCCAATTATATTTATTAAATTATCGCAGCACTCCAGTTGCAAACTTGGGAGTATCACCAGCTGAATTAATGATGAGTAGAAATATCAGAACTAAAATACCTATTCACGACAACTTTCTAATACCAAAAATTGTGAATCCCAAAGATAAAATGATAGAGAATCAAAACAAGCAAAAAGAGTTCTATAATAGTAAGGCTAGAGCGAAAGATATAGAATTTAGTGAAAATGAGAAAATAATGGCCTGGGACATAAATAGGAAAATTTGGGAAAAAGCTACTGTTATCAAACAGCTTCATGAGCCCAGGTCATATTTAATTAAAAACCTAAACGGCAACATAATAAGGCGTAACATTAAATACTTGACGAAAGGTAAGCCTTCTCAAAGCAGCATTTTAACGTACGAAGGCATATACATGAATAATGGGAAACGAGACATACAGATTTCAGAAGAGGACCAGAAGAAATTGGGAAAAAAACGTCAGATATGGACGATTAAGAAGTAAACCATCCACGTTAAACATTTTAAACATTTGTCAGACTTAAAAGGGGCCGTGTTATATATGTATATATAGACATAGGTATATAGTATACGGCGCATGTATATATAGACATAGGTATATAGGATAGGGCGCATGTGTAGATAGAAGGAAGTTAGTCGTTAACTAGAAAATAAGGATGTAGTTGTTAGAACGTTGTAATAGTATTGTATAAATCAAATACATATAATAGTTAAAGTGTTTTGAATAAATAAATAGTATACAAGTAGAACACATGCCACCTCTCCCCTATACATTTCGTTATTGAGCATAAACATGGCATTTCTGTACTAGAGAAGCTATGCTATATTCATATACATCGTCATATATTTTCAGTATGATTTATGTTGCAGCGCCACTACAAATACCAAATTTTTGGTTAATTATCGATATTGAAAATAAAAAAAACATTCAGTACCAAGTACACGCGAATTCCATTAGTTTTTCGTCAGAAATGAAAGAACATAATGGTTCACTACGAACAGGTAAATTTCTACTCAACATATTATTTAAGGGGAAATCATACATGTATTTCTAAATATCCTTTCTGAATCAAGTACATATATCATAGGTGTGAGTCATCTTCTTTATATCTATACAGGGTGTAACAGGACGAGCTTACGTTAGCCGTATCTCAGCAACGAAGCAAGTTCCATATTTGTAAATTTGTAGAGTTATTTTGGGCATGGGGGCAAACTTTTAGAAAATATTAGTACATATTTTCTATTTCCGGTTTCGCCGGAAGCACAATCTTCATTTTTTTAAATGGATTACCCAATTTTTTTTCAACCAATTTGGCGTATAGATCATTTACCTCGACTGGTGTAAACATTACCGTTTTATAGCGAACTTGATTTTTATGAAAATTTTATCAAATGCATAGTAGTACTTAGTGACGTATTTCTGCGGTATGCAGAATAGTTGATGAATTACTATTATAAGTTAGACAGTTAATAAGATGGGCTATTGAAAATTATTTTAACTTGTGTGTAAAGACTATACAGGGTGTTAGTATTTAGCGACCTAATATGTTAAATTTCAAACACATAACTTCGTAATTTTAAATGGAACACCGTGTATATTTTTGTCGCAAACGGTAGAAAATTAAATTCTTCATCAAATGATATTGTATTTCCCTATACCTAAAATGAATATTTTAGGACCTATTCGCAAATTATGTGAATGTATTCAGAAACTTCGTGTGAGCGCTAAAGCTGGCTATGAAAATTCGGCACAGTTTTAGCGTAATGTCTTATTTTCTAATGACAGTTCGATAGCCTGTTAATAAACTTCCTAGCATATCACACAGTTCCTAATCTAGTATACGAAAATGTCACGTTTGGGATTGACAAATCAGGATTACCTGAATTTATTGATGATTTATGGAGAGTCCGGAAAATTTTTAAGTCCAACATGTGCTTTATTTGGACAAAGGTAACCGGACAGGCCAATTCCATCTAAAGATGTAGTGCGACGGTTAGTTAAAAATTGTTTGGAACATGGACAGTTTAGGTAAAAATTAAAAAAATTATAAAATAATTGATGACGTAGTAGTTGAAATTGGTGTTATGGGGTATTTCTATACCAACCCCACTGCATCTCTTCGAGAAGAAGCGACAACTTTGGAACAACGTCCATTCAAAGGGTATTAAAAAGACATAAATGGAGACCATTTCCATACCAGCAGGTACAGCACTTACATCCGCAGGATTTCGTAAATAGGGTCAATTTTTGTGAATTCTTCACCATAGTTTGTCAGGACGACGAAAATGTTACCAAGAAAATCATTTGGACTGACAAAGCTAAATTTACCAAAAATTGTCTCTTTAATAAACATAGCAGTCATTTTTGGGCAGCCAAAAATCCCCATGTAACGAGAGAAAAGGGGACATCGGGAAAGTTGGCAATTTAATGTTTTTTGCTCAATAAAAGATAATTGCTGCATACTTTGTTTACATTTTTATAACGAAAATTTAAGCGGCGAAAGGTATTTAGATATATTGCGAAATATTGTGGAAGAATAACTTGATACACTGCCTATTATCGAATCAAATACTGCTTGGTATCAAATGGATGGTGCACCAGCTCACAGCACAAGAGATGTAGGTACACTTATTCTTGGAGAGGTTATTTGACGGATAGTTTATTGCAAAAGCAGGTACATACTTGTCGCCTCCACGTTCACCAGACTTGATCCCTGTGGATTTTTTCCTTTGGGGCTATGGACAAAGTGTACAGTACTCCAGTGACAAATGCAGAGGAAACAAAAGAAAGAATACAAGTAGCACTAAATTCATTAACAGAAGCGCAAATACAAAAGGTCACTAGTAATCAAGTGCAAAACGGATTAATAAATGTTTGGAACTGAATGGGGCTAATTTGTGAACAAAATTTGAAATAATTTAGTACTTTTTAATACTTTATTTATTCATTCTTAATAGTTTTTTTATGTTATCTTGGTTACAAAATAAATTTTACTATTTTGTTTGTTCTTTACTCAAAAAATATATAAATATTTGTTTTTTATTTCTTTATTAACACGCTATCGAACTGTCATTAGAAAATTAGACATTACGCTAAAACTGTGACGAATTCTCATAGCCAGCTTTAGCGCTCACACGAAGTTTCTGAATTCATTCACATAATTTGAAAATAGCTATAGTATAGGAAAATGTAATATCATTTGATGAAGAATTTAATTTTCTACCGTTTGCGACAAAAATATACAGGGCGTTCCATTTAAAATTACGAAGTTATTAGTGTTTGAAATTTAACATATTAGGTCGGTAAATACTAACACCCTGTATAGTATTTGCACACAAGTGATAATCATTTTCAATAGCCCATCTTAGTAGCTGTCTAACTTCCAATAATCATTCATCAACCCTACCGCATACCGAAAAAATACGTCACTAAGTACTACGATGCATTTGATAAAATTTTCATAAAAATTAAGTTAGCTATAAAACGGTAATGTTTACATCAGTCGAAATAAATGATTTATACGCCAAATTTGTTGCTGAATTCAATTGTTTGAAAAAAAATTGGCTAATCGATTTGAAAAAATAAAGTTGATTGTGCTTCCGGCGAAACCGTAAATAGAAGATATGTACTTATATTTTCTAAAAGTTTGCCCCCATGTCCAAAATAACTCTGCAAATTTGAAAAAAATGGAATTTGCTTAGTTGCTGAGATACGGCTAACGTAAGCTCGTCCTGTTACACCCTGTATATGTATATAAAAAAATGTAATTTATGATGCTACAAAAGTCTTAAAGAGTATTGTTGTTATTTAGGTGCAGAATCTTCCCATGGCCCCATTACAAGTTCCTGTAAGCATGAATAACTATTTTTTGTAAACAAATACTGTATTTACTTTCAGCATTTCCTGTTAACATTAGTGTGGAATCTACTTCATTTAGTGAAGACATATAGCATTTTGAAGGTAAGAATAGTATAATAATAAATTGTCTATTTATTTAAAGTTGGTTGTATATTATATTGAAAGAACACTAATTAGATAATAACTTATAGTTGCAATAAATTATTATAGAATAAAAAATGGACATATATGTACTACATAGATTGTTATGTATTATTGTTTACAATGGCTGGCAAAATTTCTTTTGTAGATGTTGATGATCCTACATTAATAAAGTCAAAGACTGTTGGCAAAAAAGGAACTGAAGCGGCATTTTTGAGAAAGGAACACACAGTGAAGCATGTATATATTTGCTGGTATTGCTTATATTACAAATATGTCATACACAGGCATATGTAGATATAGCAAAACTACAATAACCTTTACTTTTATTGGTATCTTGAGGGCATTTTATCTGATTCTAGGTTTACAATTTACAGAAAAACTTGTATCAGCTGTAAAGAATGTCAAAACTATACGAAGAGTATCTTCTGTTTTTGTTTTTTGTATCTTATAACGTTTATCTTTGATATTTTATTCTGGTATATAAGTTCCATATAGATGGCAACATTATTATTCCGATTTATGACCCGCCGCAACTTGTGTAAAGCATACGCAATAATTTACTAACTAAGGATCTCAAATACTTCGAAAATGGTCACATTAAAATCGTTAGGTGGTCGCACATTGTAAACGCATATAAAATCGCCTGTGACAGTAGAGTAAGGAACATGCCAAAACTTAATGATTTTCATATCATTCCACCAAAAATAAAAAAATGAAGGTTTGTTATTGTACCCAAGTATTTATCAAAAATCGTCGACAATAGAATTAATGAGTCGTACAGGATGTCAGAGTCCAGATGGAAATGTGAAAATGTGCAGAGGATCACAAGATACTGCAGACTTTTGTAACATCATAGATCACTTGTTTGACAGTGTTAATACTGATAATACTAAGAACGCAACCAGCAAATTATTACGAAAGGCTGTAACATCGAAGAAGAAGTTCGAAGTTGCCCAAAGTCTAACAAAACTTAATTTTTACACTCGAGGTTTCAAGAAGTTTTAGGACTTGATCTTGATAAGACAGGAGCTTTCCTACAAGATCTTTCAATCAAAATCAATTGGAAAATTTTTTTCTGCTAAATAAGGCAGCAAGGTGTCATATATATATATATTAATCCCAGTTGTGCTGCTTTTAATTCTCTATTTTAAAGCATTGCTGGTGAGAAATTTCTTCCTGCCACATTCGAGAAAGGGGGACTGCGAAAGGGACAATTGCGAAAATTGAATAAATAATTTTGCAAGTTTTTTTAATAATACAAATAAGACAGTAGAGAAGACACCATCAGCTACAATATAAATCCTAGGGATATCTAAATCACTTGAACATATGGAGGAAACAGGTTTATATAACATTAGTAACAGAATCACGAGAGCAATTATACCTTACTTTCAGAATTGTGAAACATGTTCTAAAAATATAGATAAGATCCCTTTGGTACTTGTGCAATTGTTATGATCTTTCGTCGAAGACACTACATGTAAGGTATATTTTCAGCAGTACAACTGAGTCAATATTACAGAATTTTGATGTACCATTTTTATATTGCACTCATTGTGATACATTGAAAAATGAAATGCTGAATTTTTTTATGTCTATATTAATAAGTAAATACTGTAAGGGTATAAATAATATATTGAATAAGAAACTGACAAAGTTTGCGCATCCACACGCGATTCAGTCACTGGCAATGCAATTTTGTAATTAAAATTTAAAAGTGTTTCAAATAGACCAGTGTTTTTTTCTTAGTTGCCTGCACATTGTTATCATCTTATAATATACTTAGGTGTTTTAGTATAATGTATTACTAATGTTTAATTACTATTATGTTGAGTATACCTTTACATAGTAGTAATAAATCATTTTCCAGTAACAACTAACAAAAATGGCACAATAGTATTAAATTACGGCATTTGAAAGTTGCGCCGTTTTGAACTTATTACCTGGACATGAGTATGAGGGCGTAGTGTGCACGGATTATAGAAATAAACACATAGATAGCGCCCCTCGGTTGAAAAGATCTACGCCTGTCACGCTGGTGGCTCGCGTTCGGTTTCTTCCAGTACATTTTTCTATCTTATTGTGCACGATATTAACAGTTGTATTTCATGAATAAGTATTCATAAATCATATTTTTTATCGTCATAATTTTATTATTCAATAAATTGGAAGCAAATATGCTATTATGAGGTGTATTTGGATTTTTTTATTTATTTTTATTTATTTGGACTTCAGCTAAAAATGGACAATAGGCAAGAAAGAAGCTCCAGTTTAGAATAAGACCGTAGTACAAGCAAGTACACTCGAATTTTCGAAATTCAAAATACACCTTATAGTGCAGATTTGCTTCCAAATTTCAATTGCATCAATTTTGAAATATTTGATATAAAAAACAGTTTTTCTGTGACGGTAAGCAAGGTTGACATTTTATCCCTCTTAACAGGTAACAAAATGTCACTGGTGATAGGCTCAAATAGCGCATAATGGTATGCAGTACTGTAACATTTGGTTGCACGTTCGAGAGGCAGCACTGTTTTTGCATTAGTTAGAACAAATGGTGTCATTATAATGAGGGTTTCCGGGTGTTGACCGTGTCATGGTTAGTAAAATATATACAGTACAAAATAAAAAATAAAATGCACAAGATATACAATAACCTCGACGTTTCGCCACGAATGTGAAAAACGCATAATACCTAGGGAATCCAAACCACCCCGGTTATATGGTCTTCCAAAAATTCATAAAGAAAACATTCCATTCCGACCTATAGTTAACACAATAGATTCTCCCATCTACAGCCTAGCCAAATATCTCGCTAGTACCCTTAAGAAATACACAGAGAAATCTTCATCTCACATCCTAAATTCCTCTCAGTTCGTCAAACTCATCTCTGAAATTTCTATCGAACCTGAAGATCTTCTTGTTAGGTTCGATGTTACTTCACTCTTCACGAAGATGCCCATCACCGATTCTGTCGCTATAATTCATCAGTTATTAATTCAAGACAACCAATCTCCAGATCTAGCCAAGTTGGTCGAAAAATGCCTCTCCTCAACATATTTTACTTTTCAAGAAAAATTCTATCAACAAACCTCTGGAGCCGCTATGGGTTCTCCCCTTTCCCCGGTGGTTGCTAATATTTTTATGGAAACTTTTGAATCCACGGTTTTAGTACACGCTGATCTGAAACCGAAAACATGGTTAAGGTATGTTGACGACACGTTCATCGTCTGGCCTCATGGCAAAGACACCCTTCCAACCTTCTTGGATTTTCTTAACAGTCAACACTCTGACATCAAATTCACGATGGAGATTGAAACAAACGGTTCCCTACCCTTTTTGGATGTATTGGTTACTCGTTTGCAAAATGGTCACTTAGGACACTCTGTGTATAGGAAACCCACGCATACGGATCGATATCTTCACGCCAAATCGCATCAGCATCCAGCACAACAACAATCAGTGATCAGCTCCCTTGTTCATCGAGCATTTTCGATTTCCCAACCCGATAATATCAACCAAGAGTTGAAACACGTGAAAACCACTCTTCTTCAGAATGGATATAGCTCCAGCAACATACAAAAAGTCATAAACAGGCACTGTCATCCACGAATTCCTACAAAGACACCAGAAACTAACAGTCATCAAATCACCACCGTTCTCCCCTACATTCACGGCGTTACTGATCATATCGGCAGAATTCTTCGTAACAAAAACATCAAAACCACTTTCAAACCCCTTAACAAAATCTTGCAAATTCTTCCCTCCGCCAAGAACGCCCGTCATGCTCTCTCCTGTAAAGGCATCTACAAAATTCCCTGCGATTGTGGTTCAGTATACATTGGCGAAATCGGACGCTCAATTCAAACCAGGATCAAACAGCATCAACGATACTTTAAGACGCGGTCTTCAGCGCATTGAGCCTTAGCCGAACATTTCCTCGACACGGGTCACAAAATTTGATTTGATCAGACATCTGTCGTAAGCAAGTCGCAGCACTATTTTCCTCGAAAGATAAGGGAAGCGATCGAGATTAAAAAACATCCTCAGAATCTCAATCGCGACGATGGTTACCAACTCTCTAGCATTTGGAAACTGGTCCTTTCCGCCTCAACGGCCAATAAACTTTAAGGTCGAAATCTACCGTTTTATTGTGTTTTTCTCTGCTGAAGTCTATAGATTATGAACCCAGAAGCATTGTAGAACGTGTTAGTGAGTACGGGATAAAGTAAGAGAAGCAGTAAAGCGAATTATTCGGTGGTGTTGTTTGCGATTACACGTATCGAAGGTTTCGATCAACATGGCCGTCGCTACCACAAGTAATCACGTAGTAAAAGTGAAACCATTTGATGGAATGGGTTTTTCGAATTGGGAGTTCCGAGTTAAGCTGTTACTACAGCCATCGATATTATGTTTTGCCAGGATGAAACTAAAATAACCGTGGATTTTGCAAAGATTAAACATCTAATGAAAGAGTCGAGACAAGCAAAATTAGAGACTGAAACCAACACAAAAGATGCAGTTTTTACTGGTTACAAGAAAAAATGAAATAGAAAAGGTGATCGTCAAGAAAACAGAATACCTTTCCCTTTTAAGTGTCATGAATGTGGTGTCGTAAGACACAAGAAATATGAATGTCCAAAGATGCAAAAAAGTAATTTTAAAACAAATGTAGCGGAGAAAGTTGAAGAAGAAAAAGAAGAAGAGAGCATTTTTGACAGCACCTGAAAATTCTGTAAGTTTAACAGACGAGTTCACAGAAGTAAAGTTTATAATTGATACTGGGGCAACTAACCACTTAGTAAACAGAAATACAGGAGCTTTTTTTAAAAATAAAAAGGATATCAATTGTGCTATAAGTGTTGCCAAGAAAGGGGAAGTACCTACTATGACGGAGTAATTTATCTTTAAAATTATTTTTTGTTTGTATAGAATTTGAATTACCTTTGTTGATATGTGAAATTACTTTTATTTTGTTTATAAAATATTGGTTTGAAGAATTGTATAATTTGTAGCTATCAGATCCCCAAAAAGAACAACTCAAAACTTACAAGATTATCATTTATTAGTTATCTAAAATGCATATTTACAAAAGCTTCTCTGAATATAAGACCTAGTCTATCGTCATCTTGCATTCTAATGGGATTTATTTCTTCTTTTATATTGATAAAGACATCATCAATAAAGTCATTTTGATTATGTCTTATACTCACATTGTACAATATTGTAACAGTACATATCACTGACGTTTCCAACTTCAGCCGAAGTGTACTAGACAAGCATGGGAATCTTCTTTTGAGAATTCCAAACAAATGTTCCACAGTTATGCGAGTCGTCTTATGTGCCCTATTGTATCTCTCCTGGGCCTGCGTACCAGGTGCAATAAATAACCGTTACATAGATATCCATTATTCCCCAGTAGAACTCCATGTCTCTCCGTGTTCAAAACGGGCCCTTAATGCACTCCGTTCAAAGATTGTAATATCATGGGTTGAACCAGGATAACGTACAACAATGTCTAATATTTCCAGTTGAGGCCCTGTCACAACCTGAAGGATAAATAGTTCAATGTATTTTAGATATACCCATGTTAAACACCAACTTGCATATTTAAAGAAAACCATTCTTTTCTATTCCTGAACACTTCTGCGTGTAAAACTCCAGGATTGTTTACGGCGATATGTGTGCAATCTATACACCCACAAACAGTTGGAAAATTTGCCATTTCTCGAAACATTGCTATATTACGACGTTGGTCCGCTATATCCACAGGAAATTTTACATGATTTGCACAACGACGCGCAATTGCTGTAGAAACATTTTTTTTGATTCTAGAGATAGTTGCCTGGCTTATTCCTCTTAAGTCGCCAATTATAACCTTTAATTATAAAAATATTTTAAATAAAGAGTAATAGTTAATATATATTCTATATCTACTTACTTGAAAGCTGTTGCAGCCGTAAAATTTAAGAGTTGCTAATAGTGTGTTATGGGTAAACCCCTATTACTTGCTTTCCTAAGGTAATTTTCTACCATTGGGAATATTACATTAATCGCAGTCTTTGGAAAACCTGTATCTCTTTTTAAATTCTACTTCTTCATAATATTCTATAGGATTTTGGATATCTCTAATGTAGCTTTTCGGCAACCTACCAGAAACGTTATTAAAGTCGTCTATTTCTTCCAGAAGATCATCAAACTCTTCCATCTGTATATAACTTCTATTCTACCACTATACATATACCATAAAGTACAGTAAACAAATTTAACCTATAGAATATGAAACGACAGTCCCAGTGAAGTTAGCTTGTATGTATTTGTAAATATGTACATATGTATAATACTAATGGCATGAAATTTGCCATTCTTCTATCCTTACACTTAGGGGACCCCTGATCGGCACTCAGAATAAGTATGGTAATAAAGGTCCTTATTACTTTTATGTTCAAACTGATAATTACAATATTTATAGAATTAGTTTGTATAGTATCTACTGTATACCTTTGTATCCTCTAACTTGTAGCTCTTCGTAAGTGTTGACGTATTGACGGGGGGTGTTGATAGACTCGCGCCTAATGGTTTGCAATGCCACGGGTGTTTCTTTTAAGGTGAGGGAATTTCCGAATGGAGACGATCGGCACCGCTTAGATGGCGCTCGCAGTACAAAATCGCTAAAAATCCTGATTTTACTAATAAATAGGGATAAACACTTCGGTGGAAAGAGATGACAATACTTTCCGAAATAAATTTCGGAGAACAAAGCGTTTTCTCCGTCCAGTTGTCCAGCGCCATTGTTTCTTTACGTTTGTGTTTTGTTGTGGTTTGTGTAGTGTTCATCCCGTCTTAGATTTTGCTTATTTGAGTAGATAAACAAAATTGTAAGTTTTTTTCAAGACTCGTAAATTTATAAAATAGTATATTTGTGGTAAATATATATTACTATAAACAATTTCTTGTTATAAACTTGTTTTTTGCAGCATTAGGGGTTTATTATTTTCGTTCAGCTCGTTTATCTAGTAACGTGTTACATTTGTAATAAATTTAAAATTCAGTAGTTTTTGTGCTGAGGTAAGTACTAAGCTTGTTTTATAGTGACAATTGTATTATTAATTATGACTAAGTTTTTGCGCAATTTCGAGAAATGTAAGGTTATGTTTATGTATAATGCATGCGACAGTTATCATAAACTTAGATTTTTGAAATATGTATGTTCATTTGGTAGTTGTGATTGTGATAACCCTTTTTTGTGATATTTTAGCAAGATTTAATTGCGAATATGTACTCCAGATTTAATAGCATATTGTTTCCACAGGAGTTCACATTATAATGAGAAAAAGTAGAGCACGTTTAAGTCGGCGTCCCAGCTCTAGAAGCCGAACAAAAAGAGTCATTGCACTGAAAAGAACTTTAGCCAATAAACAAACTAAGTTAGTGTTGCTGTGTCGATTCATTTTCAGCTTGTTTAATTTATCTTATTTTTCAGTAAACCTTTGGACCATATGATAATTGATCAGTCAGTGTCATCATCATTATTGATAGATATGGAAGAAATGTGGGAGAATACCTTTGAGCAACCTATCCCCACACAATTGGGTGAAACCCAAAGGAATAATATTATATGAACATCTCTCGTAGATGATGTTGAAGTACACTCTGAAGATTTGCAAAACGCTTGGGGAACAGATGAAGAATTTCGGAGGTAAATAAGATTAGATATGATGGGGGAAATGCCAATGTAATATGTTGTCTAACCGTTAATTTTAGTATTATGTCTGAACAATTACATGTCGAAGTGGTTGCACCTGAAAACAAGATATCGGGTAATAGGATTGTACACTTGAATCACTTGTTAGGGACAACAATCAGAATTTCTAAACAACATGCAAGATCTTGCACTGCTGGAAATTTATATATTGATAAAGAAACAAGGAGCGGTCTTGTTAGTACACTAGTATACAAATGTAATACCTGCGAAAAAATCTTCTCGTGCACCACAGAAGACCCATCAGCACCGATAATTAACAAAGCTGCTTTTGCAAAGTTGTTTTTGTCAATCAAAATGAAATGTTTGGAATGTGTTTTACCAGAAATTATAAGAGGCAACCTGAAGAGAGGATTAAGATGTGTTGATCCAGAATATATAATGAATGCTCAAAAATACAATGCTAATACAAAATGTAAAACGCTTGCATCTATATAATCAACAGGGCTTATCAATTTGTATGAGGATCAACTTGTATTAAGAATAATTAACATGATGTAAAATTTTTGGGTGTTATTAAATATAAAATTTATATTTTTCAAATCATTTTTGTAAATACATGTTAATTATATATTATCTTTCGCTTCTAGTATTTAATAAATATTTATAAAAAAATTAGCGTGTTTCTTGTGTAAATATTCATTACCTAACACAATTCCACGTAATTTCCTTGGTTAGCAAAAACAATCATTTTTGAATATTAAACAGCTGCAGGAACTACAATACATTAAATTGTAACCAACTCCTTTAGTTCTTTTCATTCTTGTTGTTCATCTTAATTCAATTAAAACGATAACTATTCTTGCCTTATCAATTAAATTGACTGGAATAATGACAACTTCAAATAACTGATGTTAGCTTCATGCAAAAAATCACGCGTAAATAATTACTTTGTTAAATTAATTCCTACTCTTTCCGGAGTTCCGTTTTTACTACATATCAAAATTTACAAAAGTAGATAGTATTCTTTTACCGCATGTCGGACGTTTTACAATTAAGAATTTCATATTTTCGCGCTTTTCCATGGTAGCGCCATCTCCGTAAAAGTCGTTGAACTGCTTGCTGCATGTAAACCCGAAACAATTATGGCGGTTCTTTTGAGTATATACAAGCCTTACGGGAATTTAGAAACGTCAAGTATTGCTGTCCTACCGAACCAAAATAATAACATTTTTTTATATTTACTAAAGTACGTAGGGGCTATGAATATCGTGATATATCACAAATTTAAATATTTGTAGTATTAACAAAAATATAAATTAACAAGCTGTGTTGCATTTGCCTCATCTCTCCTGATATTTTTACAGAAACAGATACAAAATTTAGGAAGGAATTTTATATCATGCACTTCTTATATATTATTTACTTCGTTGAATGGAGATTTTTTAACAGATGCTTTTGGAATTTATGAGTAACACTTGACATTCGACAGGGCAACATACTCGAGCAAATTCTCCCACCTAAAATTTGATATTTCGGGCAAAATTTGCGCGCCACATGCGAACTGTCTGGTAGAACTATATATAGTATTGTTGCCAAGTCATAGTAGGCTTTATATTTAAAGCAATTATAATCAAACATCAAAAGAGGTTTTGATATGAAATATTTATAGCGATATTTTCACCAAAGAAATCTTTTTTTTTGCTCTTATCATTAAGATATCAATAATTATGATTAACTAAGTATAAGAGGAAGTGACACGGCAACGGTGTACAATAAAAATCAATAAAAATGCAAATCATGATGACGTAGTGCTTTGAGGTTATGAACAAAAGAACTACAAGTTCCGGGTAAGTTTCGTTATTATAAATTGTTGTTTTATTTTATTGTTAAATTGTTCTAATAATTTGGAGAATTTATTTGGTATCATGCGTCAGTGCGGTGGTTTTATACAAATCCAAGTTGTCATCAGTTCATTGCCAATTTTAAAACTCTTATTCTAAATAACTTAGTCTTCTCGTTCTATCGGGTTCAATTGTGAGTAGGATAGTGAGCATATCCACAGGCATATCTAAGTAGTCTGCAATCTTTTATGATTTCTATTGAACCTAAAAGTGCTAGGACTTGTGCAATGGATAAGAACGAACTAGAAGCTTCTTCTCTAAATGTTCCAATTAATTAAGAAATTGATTTTAATTATCAGCACGTCTCTGGATTCTTCCTAAAAAAACTTCATTTACCCGATGGTGAGGTTTGTAATCTTCTTTATTCTCTGCTAACGTAGAACCTCATCATACATTTACAATGTTTAAGGAATTTGGTGATTCAAATAATCTTCTTTATCCCACTTTTAGTTTGGTATTATATGTTAATAACATTTACGATAGGATGGTTGTCTTGCTAACATCATTTGGTCATGTAAATTCTATTCAGAAGAAAATGTTGGTAACTTTGCGGAAGGTTAGCTTTTCATGGTATGCTTGTGTTAATTTAGGTCATCAAACTTTAGTTCAAGAACAGCTGTTAAATATATCTATGAGTTCAATTATTAAGACATTTCATGATGATATTTGTCGGCCTTCTAATGACAGATCTGTTAATTGAAACGCAAGAACAATTAGGCAACTGATGCATTTGTAGAGGGTTTTTTTATTATATGCAAGAGAATGTTATATTATTTATATACATGTTATTTATTGAATTTTAAATATTAATTTTTGTTAAAGTTTAACTTTATTTTTTACCAGAATTCTTTTTTATTTATACACGTAAATACGTGTCTGTGATTTCTATATTTATAGATATATCGCACTGATGAGATCAAACAAGATCGAAACACGTATTTACAGTATATTTAGAACCAAAAAAAGCATTGTACTAATTTAAAAGTACCGCCATCGCCGTTGTTTACAAATTTAGTACTACCAGACAACCATCAAGCGGCGCTTGCGTACGGGTCCAATTTTTAGCGTGGAATGCGTCACTCTTAGATGATATGCTCCCTGTGCAATACCTAACACTTGTTTGCACGTTCGAGTGGCAGCACTGTTTTTGCATTAGTTAGAACAAATGGTGTCATGTGTGTAAAATGTACGTTTAATACACTTTATTACACTTAATCTCGAAATCTACCGTTGTATTGTGTTTTTCTGTGGTGAAGTCTGTAGTCACTTTATATGAGTACTTTTTTCCCCTATGTGTTAAAATGGCGGTTGTTACATGTGCATTGTACGGTTTCATAAGTTTTCCGTGATTTAGCTGGTAATAGTTTTAAGTAATGCAACTTTAACTGCTTCTACTACTTCCGATGGAGTACAAGAAAATTCTTAATTAATCGTAATTGCAGAATTAAATTGACAGATATTTAATTACTTAAAATTTGTCCTTAGCCCAATCAGCCTTCCAGTTTAAAACATCCAACTTCACATCGATTGAATTTTTGACTTTAGTATATTGTCATAATATTATTAAATCTTCGTTTTTCTCGTCACAGAAGAAATAGTGTATTATACGCGAGTAAAAACATTAGATTTTAGCTCTCACAGCCTAGAGCTAAAATCTAATTGTTTTTTCTTTCTTTGGTGTATAACTGGTTGCTTACTATGCGGCTAATGCAATGACAATTATCTTTTTAAAGTTGCACATAGGGAGGTATGTACATATGTGTAATAATAAAAAGAGAACCCGGTATATACATTCAGGTATATGTATATCAAGCCGTGTGCATTGCATACGGAATGCTATGGTTTTACTTTTTTATATGAAAATCGTTATTGGAAACTATTTACAATTGTTTCTCCCGACCTAAATACGTAACCTTCGTGTTTTTTACAACGCATCTTCGTACACGATATGTTTTGTATACACGCGATCGTCTGCCAACATGCATAGTGTGTATTGGAAATATCCACAAATAATTATCCCTTCGAATGCGCTTGAGAAAAGGCTAGATATAATCGTCTGTGTTAAAAAACCATGTTCGATAAGTAGATATCAATCGAATCGTAGGACAGTTCTTGACAAACAATAATAAAGTCTTACTGCGAACTGGCGCTTATTACAAACGGTAAATTCAACGTGATTCGTAGTGAAATCGATGCGCAGATTAAATACTCGTTTGTTGGACAGTTGAACATTAAATGAATTATTTCGGTGTCAACATAAAGTTCGCCTAAATAGGGCACCAATAATCTTGTTCTGTTGCATGAATTTGCTCTCACGGTTACATTACGTAGCAGCATTAGTATTCATTCCTCTTTGAGTCGTCAATGCGTCGTAATCAGATGGCAATTGCATTGAGCGGCGTCAAAATAGCTTTATTAAGAACATTTTCTGCTTGAATATCACCGACAATTTTCGCTATTAATAGATATAAATCATCTAACAATTCCGTGCGTTGTTGTCCGCCACTATTTGTTCCCCTGCAGTGTAATAGCGGTTATCGGACGGATAAATAGATTTGAAGACGTTCAACGTGATGCCAGATTAGATAACGTCCACTAACATAGAACCTTATTTCATAATACCTTAAGCTACGGTTTCTTAGACCTGTGCGCGGCGCAAAACTCACTGTTAGACGAACACATGCGTTGGTATTTAACTAGACTAAAATAACATACGTGGTTTGTTAAGTAGTAGTAGTAGTAGTAGTAGTGTAGTTACTTTGTTTTACAAGCTGAAATGAGTCAAAAATTTTCACCTCTGTACGAACTTAAAAGTCGGAGGTACAATGCAAAGTAATGCTCAATTTTTCTTCGAACGAAATAGGATTTTTATGTCTAGTATATCGTAGTTTCGTTACGTCTTCTTTTGTATACTGCAAAACAATTTGGAATAGCTCGGTAGAAAGCCTGAAATATTCACGAACTTTCTGCTCATTTCCCCCCAAACAATTTGTTTTATTTTTTTTACTATTTGTTCATATTTTAAATATTTTTGTTTTACGTGGTTATTTTTGTTTGTGCTGCCATCTGGGAACACACATATATACCTATATATAATTGCAAATGAAGAACTCGGATGTAACTCCGACGTTGCGATGATACTAGTAATGTACTCGCCGTAGACTAGTACGGAATTAGCGTTTTTTTTTAAATTGTAAAGAAATAAAATACCAATTTAGCGTTTGACGTTTCGGATGTTATTCCATCCTTTTTCAAAAACCTGTTTAATAAAAATCCTCAATTACAACCAGAAAGCAATATAAAAGAAATAATAATCACTTACATAGGCTGCAGTATATAAATTTTAGTAAAAAACACATGAGATCTTCTACACACAGAAGTAATATATTTGGGCCAACACAAATGTGGTAACCGTAATTAAAAAAACAGTTTGGACAAATACAAATATTATTATTATTATTAAAATTTTAAAATTCTGAGTTAAAAACTTTAAAAATTGTTAAAAACTTTAAAATTGATGGACCATTGTAGTCAGAGAAGTGGCCAAGGCAAAAATTGTAAAATGACTGTGTCGGAAAATTTTAAGATTAAAGTATGGTAGAAAAAACATCTCATCTTTTTGAGAATGCAAAGTTTTTTGTATTTATAACAATCCCGCCAAACCCGAAAACAAATAAAAATCTCGTA
>ML218103.1:0-38184 GCA_004785975.1 Popillia japonica
TTCCTTAAAGACAGATTATTGTTAGAGGAAATTCACGTAGCTTCCTAAGGAGCTACTCGCAGAACAGAGAACGAGTGTGTTACAACGGAGAGTTGTCCGCAGTGAAGATTGTGAACAAAGAAGTACGTCAAGGGTCCGTCCTAGGACCAATCCTGTTCATAATATGCATTAATGTCATAGGTAATTCCGGTAACTCAAAACACCACAAATTTTAATTAATTCGGGACATGCGTTTCGATGACGCGTGGGTCGTCGTTCTCAACCGTTTACCGAATGTGTAAAAACTTTTACAAAACATAACAGGATAAACGGAAAAAAAATTAAGGCGCGTAAACCGTAAACAGGTGATCGATAACTTATGCACACTAGTGTATATGATTTTTCTAAAACGTTCTTACTTTATGGAAAATGGTTGTTTAAAAACAATTTCTCGCGATACAGAAAGCGATATAATTTTTTGAAAGGAAAATATCATGTGCGTGTAATAATTTTTATGCATTATGCAAATTATTAATGATAAAAACACATTTAAAAAAATAATTCTTGAATGGATCCCAGCATCTTTAAGTCGTCGCCATACCGTCATACGACTACAGTTTAATAATTGTTTTTTCACTTAGTGCTTTGCGTTATAATAATTCTTTTCAGATATGTATACTACTGATATAAATACGGGTTTTATCAATTCTTTTTCAATTTCAATGTTTTTTTGATCTGTTTCTGTCATCAAATTGTCTTCCTTTCTTCTCTTGTCATCGCCAAACTTGTATCTCTCGAAGATCAAAGAAATCAGAAAAATTGATGTAGATAATAGCATTAATAATAATACGCTTGTCTATATATAGCATAATGCATAAAAATGATTACATGCACATAATATTTCTCCTTTTAAAACATTGTAGTGCTTCCTGTTTACATTGTAATCGCGAGAAATTGTTTTTAAACAACCATTTTCGATAAAGTAAGAACGTTTTTCGAAAATCATAGTACCTACTATGTGAGCACACCATTATATCGAAGAATCTCACTTTTGCGGTGAGTATGAAAGCTACATAAATATATACATATATAAATTAAATAACGCATTGAACACACAAAACAGCCACTCTTTGAGAATCTATCGCTACAATACTACTATCCTTGTCTTACATGCGCCGCGCTGCTTCTAATACCTAATACCTAATACCTAATACCTTTCGCATGTGGAATATACATATGTATTACTATTATCCATTTTTTTCTCAAACCTTCAGGAAATATTACTGCTATAACTTTATAATTTACTATAATTATATAGATTCTGTTCTAAATTATAAAAAATTACGAAACAGTACTACACAATAAAATAATAATTACAAACTATCTACGAAAATTCTGAATTACGCATCGCTATGTGTGCAAATTCGTGTAGTTTTAGTTGCATATCGATCCAAAACTTGTCGCGCTTCGATTCGCAATTAATTTGAAAAAGATGGTACATATGTAACTATTACTATTTTTCATTTTGGATACACACAGCCTGCTTTAGATCAAATTAGTTATTGCGGCCATATGTATCCAGTGGTTGCTGATTATATAATGTATCCAGTATTGATACACAAAATAATGTAAGGTTTTTACTTATTACATGTTTAGTTGGCTCAATATAGAGCATTATATAGCCAAAATATAGATGTCTAACTAGTTTAATTGCAAAATGTCAATGGCTACAGAAACTTTTAAATTTTCCAGTATTGTGGCAGTTAACGTGTTAAACTTACGTGTTGGATTGTGGTTACCAAATCGTTATAATTTTTTGATACAGTATCGGTCATCTAGACATTCTACTTTATACCTTAAGAATTGAGAGTAGAGACACTCTCTTCATATCACTTCCATGTAACATAAATGTTATAGAAATTTCCTCTTCAAATTCACCGACTGTCAAATTTAGCATTAAGCAAAATAAAATTATGTCGTGTAGCACCATGCATTGCGTCTATAGATTTTGTTTCCTGACACAATTGATAGCCGCAAATCACTAAAGATAGTCAAGAAAGTCTACCTTTTTCAGAGCAGGGTAAGCGTCTAGAACGGGACATTTTTCACATTGAGTCTTTTGTATTTTATAACTAGTAAGTCCATACATCATGTGCATAAAATTGAGTTACTAAATTATACAGCTACTTTGTAAGTATTTGTTAAGTCTCCTCGGTCAAATATAAATTTTGCGAAAGTTCGATAATTTAAAACATTATCTTATTTGATCTTGCTGTTCTTTTGAACCTGCTCGACGAACTGAACGTCTGGATGAAAAAAGTTAAGTTTCACAACGATCGCATTCTCATATTGTCGTTCAAGTCAATATAGTACATACTTTGTGTGTGCTATATTTGAAAGTGGCAGGAATGTTATTCAACGACCTTCTGATAATCGATAATTAAATATTTTTTCGTTCTTTAATTCTTTTGACTATTTTGAATATCTTGGGTCAAGTGGCAGAATTCATTGCTTATCCTCTAACTCAACTAGTGAATCAGTCATTCTCTCATGGTAAATTTCCTTCTAAATTAAAAATGGCAAAAGTCATTCCAGTTTTTAAAAAAGGCGATAGAAATAGTATATCGAACTATAGACCTGTGTCGTTACTATCTGCTTTTAGTAAAGTATTTGAGAAATTAATATATAACAGACTAATTAATTTTTTTAATGCATCTTTAATATTGAATTGTAGCCAGTTTGGTTTTAGGCAATCCAAGTCTACCCGTAATGCCATATTTCAATCGTTGAATTACATTTATGAAAATCTTGATAGAGGAAATTTTGTTAGTGGTATTTATTTCGATTTATCTCAACCTTTTGACAGAGTTGATCACAAATTATTGTGTGATAAACTTTTTTGTTACGGTGTACGGGGGGTTTGTCTTGATTGGGTTAGATCGTATTTATTTGACAGAACTCAAGTAGTTGTTGTTAGCCAACATTCGGAGAGTTTTTCTTCCATATCTAAACCTACAGCTGTGAAACGTGGAGTGCCTCAAGGGTCCATTCTGGGACCACTACTTTTTTTAATTTATGTCAATGATTTGCATTTGTCCATTCCAGTCAGTAGGATAACACAGTTTGCTGATGATACCTCGTTGGTGGTTTCGGGAACTGATCCCAGGGAAATGTCAATTCTAGCTGACAGATGCGTTTCATCTATGGTTGAATGGTGCCAGAACAATGGTCTGATATTAAATGGAGGTAAATCTTTGGTTCTGTGTTTCGATCCTTTAAAAAGGAATACTGGTGTATCTCCTTTAATTAAGCTTAATGGTCGATCTTTGCCTTTGTCTACCAATGCAAAGTTTTTAGGCTGTAACATTGATAATGAATTGTCGTGGTACAGCCATATTGTCCAGTTGTGTAACAAATTAAATAGTTCAATGTACGCTATTCGCCGATTGGTGGTTTGTTCTAGCTTTGGTGCTATAATCACGTATTACCATTCGTACATTGTTTCACATATCCGATATGGGTTGATGTTTTGGGGTCATTTTCCTGCAGCCACCAGAGTTTTTGTGATTCAGAAACGGATATTGCGAATTATATTTCGACTTAGTAACAGAGAGTCTTGTAGACCTATATTTATCAATAATGGTTTATTGTCGCTTCCTTCATTATTTATTTACGAGTGTTCTTTGCTTACATTTAAAAATAGAGATGCGTTTGTTCATAACCGCCACATTAATAAAAATTATACTACTCGTTATTGCGATGATATTAGTGTTCCATCTCATAGACTTTCATTGTTTGAGAAAAGTCCATTGTTTATGTGCGGCAAAATTTTCAACAAGCTACCGTTGAACATTAAATCTTCCGCTACTCCTGCAACATTTAAAAGGCGTTTGAAGGACTATTTAATCCAAGGTTGCTATTATAATGTCAATGAATACCTGCAATAATTACTTCATTTATTGCTGAGTTATGGGTCCTGTACCATCCGGAGTATATTTTTGTAGTTTTTTTTTTATATATTTGTACTTCTATTTTTATATATACGTATTTTTTTTAATTGTGAGTTGCAGTTGTAATTGTGTTTTACTTATTTATATGACAATGTCGATATTTTGTAAAAAATCAACGACAATAAACATTATTATTATTATTATTATTATTATTTGACTAAAAAATTTCATAAAATTTCTTCCAATAAATCCATATTCCAATGAATTTAGATAAATTTAGCTTATTTTTATCTTTGTTAGATATTCGCTTATTGGTAGCAAATTCCACTATAATAAATTTGTAATTAGCGTTAACAATTATAATAGTCTAATACTCTGTAGTTTCTACTGAGTTACGAAAACTCTATATCTTCTAAAATGTGTCAGCAACAGGTCTCCATTCAGCTTTCCTTTGGAAAAAGCCTTCATGTAGTGCATTAAGTACCGTAGAACGGGGTGAATTGAAACAAATTTGAATTTTGAATTAAAATCATTTTTAATTCAATTTAATTATCATTTTTTAATTTTTTTATTTTGCAATTATGAGGTTAAACTTCTATTTCAAAAAATTGACCATGTTTTTTAACATAAAAGTTGATATTTCAACAAACAGTCAACTTTAGAGCACTTGACTAACAGTACCTTTTTCGTGCAGAAAACATTGGTGGTTCAAATGGGCGTCTCAAAATCGTACTTCTTCCAGTGGCGTAGAAGCAAAAAACAACCACTACCCCTTCAAAATCTTCACCAATTATGACTTAAAAAAATTCTCGCACACAACCTAGCTTATTATGAGTAGAAAATGCTTACAAAAGCTGTTATCTTTAAGATAAAAGATTCCGGAGATATTTGCAAAAAACGATTATTTTAATAAAATTTCAAATCTGGAAAATGGTGTACCTATTTTAGACGGTAAGTTGATAGAAACTTTTTTGGGCAACCTATCACATCCTGAAGTCCTGCGCATATATTATTAAATACCCTGCATATATGTTAGAGAAAACTGGTTTTGTCTTAGAAAACCGATAATAATAGACTTGCTGCTAAATTTCCTGATTAATTTAATAAGCCATACAGAAGTAAAAGTTTGATAGAGTAAAATGTAAGACTTCAGTTTAGAGTGATTTCACTCTAGAAAAGTGCTAGGCTAACTATAATTGTCCTCTCCTAACCGGTTGCAATTTCATTCAAAACTGGCTGCCTAAATTTTCCGCGTTTAGTGCCAATTTTGTTAGCGAGCAACAACCCTTATTTTTAAAGCGCACCAATTTCCCTGCAAGACAGCAGCGCCGATGTGAGGGTGATTGTATTGCATCAGAACCAGAGATATAGAGTAGGGAGAATGCTCGTATAACATGCGAGAATGTCTAAGTTTGAAAGTCGCCATTTTTACCCTTCATACTACCAACTTACTTGGAATTCAATGTTGCAAACCCGTAGACTTAAGGTTCTTTCCAACAATACCATTAGAACTAATTCCAGAACCCGATCATAACTGCAAAGTGCGCAAACGCGATTTCTCTACCGATTCAGAACTAATTCTAAATAAGCGTTCGTTGGAAAACAAATTAGAACTTATACTCAGCTGTTACAAATTTTGACAGATAGCTTAACCTAAAAAGTAATAAATATCAACATTGCAGGTAAATATTATTTTGAATGTTGTACACTACCTAAAAAATGTTCATTTTTTACACGACTTTTCCCTATTAATAATTCTAATGCGTCCTCTTCGCTTGCATCTGAGTCAAAGTAAATGTTATCCTCCTCAAAATCGCTCATTTTAGTATTTATTTAAAAAGCAAAACTTGAAATCTGACAATACAAATACCTACAACATGCGTTGTACGCCTGTCGATTCTAGTAGTTCCTGCCTTGAATCAGGTACTGGTTTCACCGTTCTTGAATTCGTTCTGGTACTAGTTCGTAATCTGTTGGAATAGTGATTTTTCTATCCCGATTCCAGTTCTTTACTTGTTGGAATATGCATTTTATTTTGCGCATGCGCTGGGAAATTCTGAACTGGTTCTAAGCGTTGTTGGAAAGAACTTTTAGCATTCCCTACAGAATTCCTCTACACAATAATGGCACATAATGGTATGAATAGTTTGTTCTAACCCATGGTTTTATTCAATTAAGTAAGTTTGTCAATCCTTGGAAGACGCTTAAAACGGTAAGTGTTTTTTAATTCCTCTGTCGTGCACACGATCACTAATTTCATACATTTACAAGATGTACTATTCTTATTTTTCGTGTGTTTATGCATATTACTGTAATAGTAGAAAATCAAATGTATATTTAGTGTTCTGATAGAATAAATGTCTGTACTTGTATACTTATATCGACAACAAGCTCATGTTGCGTTCCTATTCTACCGCATATTCTAATATATTACGAATTACGGTCCCATACCGACGCAGCTGTCTTGCAGGGAAATTGGCCCGCTCTACTTATTATTATTAACTAAGTAATAGTTTTAATTTCACATCGTATCTGAAGCAATACATTCCTGTCAAACGATGTGCTTTCTCTCTTGAGTAAGCACAGGGTTAGTGTTATGATTATTTAAATGGAACACCCTGTATATTGTTTTTTATTTCGATTAAGCATAATTTGGGGATGTCAAAAATATATAGTTAGTTGTGTATATTTATTTACACAAACAAATTTGGAATTTGATATTTTTAAAAATTCAACACACGTGCGTTTGTGAACAGTAGGCCATTGCCGAGTTACTAAGCAAACAAGCGAATGTTCAAACTTTGACAGATTTCTTGTTGCGAATTACTCTTGTTACGTTGGTGTTTTTATCGTAGTACTCTTTGTTTGTTTATCCACAATGGCAATTTATGAAAACTATGAAAAATACGATATGCTTAAATGTTTTATACAATGCGACGAAAATCCCCAAGAAGCTTCGGAGTTATACATACTTCATTAGGTAAAGTATTTAAAACGCTAGCATTAGCGTAATTTCTGATTCTCATATTTAAGGATCGTTTTCGTTTATATTAGATATCCTGAAAGAAGGCAGCCTTTCCAGACATGTTCGCTCGTTTGAAAAATAATTTAGTTCAACATGGTTGTTTTATACAGCCGCGTCCCAAAACATATATCAAACAAGGCAAGGAAAATAAAGCAATAGATGTGTTATCTTGCGCAGAAGCCAGACTTCTTGTAGAAAAATTGAAGAAGAGGTTGGTGTAACAAAATCTGACGCGCAAAGAATTTTAAGAAAATTTAAATATCATCCATATAAATTTAAAGTAGTTCAACATTTGCACCCCGGAGATGCCGAGCGCCGAGTAGCGTTCACTGAGTGGTATCTGCAACAAATCCGAACCAATGAATCTTTTGGAAGGTTCGTCATCTGGTCTGACGAATGTTATTTTTCAAGTGCTGGAATTTTTAATCGTCACAATACGAGGCACTGGTCAGTAGAAAATCATCATTTGATATTTGAAAGGGCACAACAAGGACGCTTCGGTGTATCATGTTTTATTTTGGGTGGACGCATAGTGTATAGAATGTATGAAGGGGGCTCACAGCACGTAGATATCTAGAGATTCTTGAGGAAGTTATACCCGAATTGCTGGAAAATGGCCCATTACAATTCAATTTATCTCCAACAAGACGGAGCCCCCAGCCACAATGCTGGCGCATTAAGGCCATGTCTTGAAACTAACTTTCCCCAAACATGGATAGGTACGAACGGACCTGTGAGATGGCCCCCACGATCTCCCGATCTTTCCATATTAGATTTCTTTTTGTGGGGTTTCATGAAAAATGAAGTGTATAAGGTACGCCATAATTCCGTAGCGGAACTTCGTGAGGCAATTGCTTTGGCTTATCAAACACTACATAGAAAGCCCAACACTATTTTAAATGCAATTAAAAGAATGCCTAAAATATGCCAGAACTGCATTCGTCAAAACGGAGGTCATTTTCAAAATCGAATTTAAACCCTTGTCTTTGTAGTTTACGAATTATTTATACTTGTTATTGTTAGCTATTACAGTATTTTCGTCGCATTGTATAAAACATTTAAGCATATCGTATTTTTCATAGTTTTCATAAACGGCCATTGTGGATAAACAAACAAAGAATACTACGATAAAAACACCTACGTAACAAGAGTAATTCGCAACAAGAAATCTGTCAAAGTTTGAACATTCGCTTGTTTGCTTAGTAACTGGGCCATGGCCTACTGTTCACAAACGCACTTGTGTTGAATTTTTAAAATATCAAATTCTAACTTGTTTGTGTAAATAAATATACACAACTATATATTTTTGACATCCCCGAATTATGCACAATCGAAATAAAAAATAATATACAGGGTGTTCCATTTAAATAATCATAAGTATGGTCCATAACTTGAAAATTGTTACACTTAGAAAAAAACTAACTACGCCACTCGATTCTTCGTAAAAACTGGATGATATTCCACTTTTACTTTTTCACTAACTGCCATAGCAACTGAGATATGGGAGATGTTTGTAAATTGAAAGTTTTCAATTTTACCCTATATCTCAAAAACTAAGGGCGCTAGCAAAATTCTGTTGGCGGCATCTTTTATTTCACAAAAAAGTAGGACACTATCACGAAAACCGCAACTCTCTATCGGTATTAATAACTGAGATACCCTGGCAAAGTGCCCAAAATGGGACACCCTGTACATATTGAGTCATTTTTCAAAAAGAAGGGGATTTTCTTTCTTAGTAGGATACTATCATAATAAACATAACATACTATAAACGTAAAAGAGATAATTACATACTTACTCTATTTATCTAAAAAGTACGTATGCATAACATAGTATACAAGTATAACATAATAATATTGCAAATGGTATCAACCGTAATGGGATTTGTTTGTCTATAACAGCAATAGTTTTACAATGATCATACATATATTCGTATATTTATAAAGGAGAGTTGTGGAGAGAAGAATTAAATCCTAGATATCGCTAAATATTTTTAACTTTCAATTATTAAGTCAACAACGAATCCATACATGCTGTTATGCACGTTTTCAAAACGTATAGCATATAAGTTATGATTTGTCATTTACAATTTTAACCTTTTTTTTGTAAAATAATAGTACAACACTTTAACATTTATACAACTGTAATACAAATAGAGTAGTATTAAAAAATGTTAATACTAACTAGCGAAGCTGTCAGTATATGTGATCCACTAGCATCGTTTAAGTATTATTAATTCAAAGCTAGTCAAATTTTTAGAAACATTTTTGAAGAATTTGTATATCCCATAAAAACATTGTTCGAAACAGTATATCCCATTTTGGATGAAACATTTTAGTAGTCCTGTTTTAATTGTCAAAAAATAAAATGTTATTATAATACTTATGCCATATAAAAATGACTATATTAACATTATTTTTCTTCGATAACTCGACGTTATTTTAAATTTAACGTCCATCGTTTGCATAACAAGCACTTTTTAGTAATTTTTTCATTGAGCATTATAATTAAACTAACGCTAATTTCAGAAATATTTAACATTATAGGTGTTTAGCGTTAACGCGTAATGTTTTTATTTTATTAAAATTTCTCTATGCAGTTTCTACGCGCTTAATATTAATAATAATAATTTAATAATAGACTTTATTGATGTACAGAAAAACACAAAAAAATGATTACAAAAGTGTAATATGTAGGTACATACATCAATTGGCGAAGTTCAGCAACTGCTGGTCTACTTAACCAAAACTAAAAGCTAAAAATCAAAAAAAAAGAAGAGAGCAAAGAATAAGTGCTATAGGGGACAAAAAAGCAAGCATTTGTAAATCAGTCCCACAGATCATCAGAGTACAGAATTATATATATATTATGTATAGGTATATACATATACTACAGTAAATAGAAAAAAAGTGCAGTAGAGTAAAGAGCAAAGACTACGCGAACGCACACGAGAACACTGAAACACAAATTCAATTGTCACAAGTGCTTGCGAAGAGACGATTTAAATAATGGAGGTGACAGGGATTTCAAATTAGGTGAAATACATATATTCTGCTAGTCTGTGAATAGGAATAATTATATCTTTCGTAACGCATAAACGAGCAGTGGCACAACTGTGATTAGTGCGAAACCCCGCCTGCCCGGAAGAATATTATTATTGTCTAGAAAAAATGCACGCAACTGTTTATCCATAATTCTTTCAATAACTTTGGACAACGTAAGAATAATTCTTATAGGGCGAATATCACTAGGTGTACCAACTTTCGGTAAAGGAATAACTATGGCCTTTTTCAAAACCTCCGGGAAAACTGATTTATCTAATCAAAAGTTAATAATATGTATGTACCAATATAGGCAGAACATTAGGAGTACACAACCTGAGATCGTTGACTCCAATCTCCAATCCTATCCGCATCTTCGCATTTAGTGCAAATATTGAAAGAAAACCAAGAATATTGGAAACTTCGTGTTCAGAAGTAACTTTGAAGGAAAACGGTTCTACAATTCCCAAGGAGCGTGCATCATAGCATGTGTATGTAGTGGTATTACTACCGGTGAGTACAGGTACATTTAGAAAAAAAAATCGATTAAAATCGAACAATCTGATAACTGCATAAGTAGAACTCTTGCTTTAGGGTTCACGATTTGAAAACTGCTTAAAGTGCTCCATAAGAGACCAGTGTTAGTAGTTGCAGAATGCAATCATATACACGATTTTTTCTTGACGAATAGCTAAGGTCGTATAATTGCGAAGTTGTTTATAATATTCCCAAATGAGTTACACTTTGACTTTCCTTAAATTTTGTAAGTGCATTATTTCTTAAACGAATTAGAGATTGGACATTACATGGGGAGAAATTTTTAGGAAATTGACGAAGTTGTACAGCTGCAAACGTATTAAGTAGCGATTGGACTGCATCATTAAAGAAAAGAACTTTGTCATCAGCAAAGTCGTAGACCACTTGCCATGAGACTTTTAAGGCTGTTTTGTCGTTGTTGATGACGTGGACATCGTCGAATCGTAAAGACATCACAATAGTGTTTTCTATGGTTGTACAGTAAGTTTATTGGATAATAATGCAATTTCTAACGCTGCGTTGTCAATATCAGATATATTACGATTAGTTTGGTTAATAATTTGACTCATTCTGCATTTCATAATTATTGAAACATAATCGGTTGGTCATTGTATATATTATAAATTCAATGTGCTCCCCATATAAAAAAATCAATGGATTTAAATCAGGACGTCCACGATTTCTGCCTGTTTATTGTCATGTAAGTACATTATTTTACTTATTAGGTATCTACTTTATGATTATGGCTTGTGATAAAGTTATCTGGATCCCTATAGTTCTTCGTATTTGTCATGGAAAGTTCTACAAAAAATGCCTCAATTGCTCCTTCCTAATTGCTAAGTTAGTTCTCTTACAATAATGATGATACCAATGCTACCTACCGCCCCAAAAAGACATAGATTAAGAAAATATTAAGGCAGGTGAGTATAATGACAGAGTGATTACAACAATCAAATATACAGCTTGGTATGTTACTGAATTCATTACAACTATTATTCAACGCATAGATTATGAGATTTTATTGTTTCTTTAATTTGATGTTTAAAACATTATTATCGGTTAATGTATGTATTACTACTTTCCTAATCTGTAAAATATGAACTGAAACTATTTTCAGCAACAATCTCAATAATGTCAATAAATCAAAACGGATAAGCAATTTGACAAAAATGCACAAAATTTGCTTTTATTCTACTAAATTTAACTTTTGTCATCCTAGGTAAATGTGGATAGTTTTCGTTAAACATTCCGCAAGTTCTACTAAGAAATTGGTCGCATTTTCCGTGTATAAAAAATAAATTAAGAATGTCTTGATTTGCATTTGTTTTCGTTATTGATTTCGATTTTAACTCTATACGATAATGTAACCATGGTTTTTGAAATGGTATTCAACTATTATATGAGATTTAATCAAATTTTGTATATCACAAAACAGTCCTTGTTTCGATATACACTACCGACACAAAATATGGAAGTAGTAATAAATTACTTTGTAAAATAAGTAAAAGTAAAAGTGTGGTACAACCGTTAAGGGTATTTGAGACTAAAGTATATACATACATGTATGTATGTACATATAAGTACATAATCTTCCGATATTTCTTTGATATTTAAAGTATTAGAAAATATATTTACGTTTCGAGAGTTTAGTTCTCTATGCTATTGAGGGTATTTATGTCGATTGGTCTATTATACCATAAAACTATTATTAAGACTACCATGAGCAAGGAAACATCTAAATTGTACTATAAATAATTAGCGAACCAGGTTATAGACGGAATAATGCGAATGTTAAATCTTTGGATCTGAAAGCAAACTTTTCGTTTGTCGGCAACCGGGAAATCGCCTTAATGAAGCATTTTTTGTGCTTACCGTAACGCATAATAGAGGAAATATGGTATGGGACTACTATGTATCGGAGGATTTATTAAAAATTACTGGAAAATGCAAAAGGATGAATATTTTGATATCTTGCAAAATAGTATATTGCCATCAGGAAGGCGCATTAGTGCATTAGTGGTCATCATTTACATTCCAACAGGATAATGAATCCAAACTCACAGTCAAAGTATGTCGAGATTTTTTGGAAGAAATAAAAGTGACAGGAGAAGTTTCGCTAATGATTTGGTCTCCTTAAAGTTCTATTGAGCTTTTATGCGATTAAATAACACACAAGCAAAAGCACGACAACCACAGAATGCTCAATAGTGGTGAAAATACTTGCAGGAAGCTTGGCGGCAGATTGAGCTCAATTACATGGAAAAATTAATAAGCAAAATTCCCAGAATTTGCGAAACCGTAATATTGACCAAAGGGAGACATGTTGAGGAGAAAATACAATCAGTTAAAAAGTTAAAATGAATAATTTTGAAATATATTGTTTGTGTACCTTATTATTTTTGAATATACATATGTACATACATACTTTAAAATGTTAAATAAAATTTTTATTAAAGTCGTAGTTTATATATATTTTTTCAAAATATCTTGCTTTCGAAGCTTGTGACGTGTATGCTGTAAGGCATTAGATTTTCACCATTTTTATATACCGATAATTCCGTTAATCATTTATTGTACAAATCAAAGAAAAATAAAATCAACAGGATGAATGAAATTTGGGTCTATTACTAATTAATCAAGAATAAAATTCTGGGAATGTTAGTACTTATCAAATCGTTCAAAATTTTGAGTATATAATCTATAAAACTGTACAACTATGCGTACTACTTGTATATTAATCAAAAATGAAATTAATAGATTAAATACTGACATATGAAAACATGTACTACGTGAACGGCTGCGAGTCATTAATAGTTAAAGTTAAAAATAAATAAAAGATTATTAGTTGAGATGAATACTTGCGAACAGATACATATGTATGTATGTATGTTACAACTCATCCTAATATGCTCATTAATATTTATATTTTATATAATATATTCATAATATCAATGAGGTCAATAATTCATATTCTAATGCCCTGAAGAAGTCGACAATGCCCGGCGAAAATTTGGCCTTAAATAAAAGAATTAAAAAAATTTTTAGAAGTTCCAAACCTAAGTAAAATTTTTTGTTTGTTTGGCGTTTGGAGTATATGATTGTATATAAATGTTTGCAATTATTGCAATAAATCTATGAATGGCGCTTCATTTGTTCAATTATACTCTGGTCCATAGGTTGGGTAAGTGAAATTGTGTAATGTACGCATCTTTATTGTATTTTATTAAATTGTTTTATTTTTATTGTTAGTATGATGAAATTAGTTATGATGAATTATGTACTTATGTATATCATATTTTAATACATGCATTTGTGTTTGATATATACTGGGTGTCAAATGAATAGTGTCGGAAAAATAAACAGTATAAAACTAATATCACAAGAAAGGTAAATCAAAAAAAATTACTATCATATGTACAGGCTGTTTAAAAGTAACTCGGCACTATTGCTAACTTTGTTATTATTAACGCTATGAGTTTGGTTAAATTAGCAAAGAAGCAGTGTTTTCATTGCTGATTACGATGTTGACCTTTAAAACATAATCGAATGTTTTTGAGATATTTGAAATTTTTTTTTTTTAATGGAACACCGTGTATATTTTTAGTTTTAATGAAAGGCAAAAGTATTCTTAACAAACATCATTATACACTCTTATAACAAAATACTTAAGATAACGTACATAATAATATTTTTGTGATTTTGTCAAGCTGGCCATGACTAAGGCATGTTTCTTTGACAGTTATTCATATAATATTAAGAAAACATAAGTTTATTCCATATCGTCCTACTCAAACTTTAGTATCTGGAGATTCTAATAGACGGCTTATTTTTTGTAGTTGGTTGATTGCCTCGTGTAGAGAAAATCCTCGTCTACTAAAAAATATAATTTGGAGCGACGAATGGAATTTTTCGAATTCCGGTATGTTCAACTGTAAGAACATGCACTACTGGTCTCGAGAAAATCCACTACTAACGTACCCTACACATCCACAAATAGATTTAGTTTGAATGTATGGTATGGATTGATTGATAGTGAAGTTATTGGTCGTTTGTTTTATCGTGGATCGCTTACAGGAGTAAGATACATCTACCTTATGGTAGAAGTTTTGGAAGATTTCCTAGATAACATAAACTTAGAAAACAGTCGAATTATTCACTTTCAGCAAGATGGAGCCCCTGCTCATAATTTCCGTGAGGTTGGTGCAGTTATGCAACGACGATTCGTGTATGGATAAATTTAATAGACGATAGAAGCATTTCGGAAGCTACAAACAGTGTTCATAAACGTGCTTTAACGTGCATTCAACAAAATGGAGGTATTTTTGAACATTTAATATAAATTTACAGATGTAAATAAATGATTTATTGAAAGTCATGACCAGCTTGACAAACTCACAAAAATGTTAATATGTACGTTATCTTAAGTATTTTGTTATAAGAGTGTATAATGATGTTTGTTAAGAATACTGTTGCCTTTCATTAAAACTAAAAATATACACGGTGTTCCATTAAAAAAGAAAATTTTTTTAATATCTCAAAAACGCGATGTTCGATTATGGTCAAAATCGTAATCAGCAATGAAAACACTGCTTCTTTGCTAATTTAACCAAACTCATAGCTTTAATAATAACAAAGTTAGCAATAGTGCCGAGTTACTTTGAAACAGCCTGTATATTAAAATAATTTTTCCTTTAATAATTACCAAAATTTGTTAAATAAATGTTGTTGAATCCGGGCCTGACACGTGTGTACAAGAAAAAAAGGGACGCTGCAAAAATTTCTCATAGACATATTTTTAGATATTTTTTATCAAGTTTAATGATATGTAAGTAAATGGTGTATTCTATGAATGCATTTGTTTACGAAGCAGCTTTGCTGCTCTCTGAATTGCACATGTGGTCCTTCGACAAATATTCTATTTATAACAAGGTCACACATTTACTACAGATTTAATTCATTTCGATCTGTTTCTTTTTTTTCGTAGGAATCAGGTGTTTTTGCTTTTTTATTGCAGAAACTTTCACAATTAAAGTATTACCTAATGATCTGGTAATTAATAATTTACTACATATTTAAGATCGCGTTCATAGTTAATAGTTTTTCTTCTTTTCAAATAATTCCTGGTAGTCTTGAAGAGGACTGTTTGATGACAAACAGGACAAAGTAGTAATGTCCGCAATTACTACCACCAACTCCGGATGCACGCTTCTGTGCGACGGCAAACCTTATCATAATCGGGGCCGCTGTGACAACATAGTCTCGAAGAGCCTCGACGTCTAAAATTTCCCGTCGACCATCATAAACAAAGTTTTTCATGTATCCTCTCAGGAAAAAAGTTCAACAGATTCAAATCGGGACTTCGTGCTAACCACAGAATCGTTCCCTCTCGACCTATCCAATGTACAAATGCCTGGTTGCAATGTTCCCATACAAGTCGGGCAACATGTGGAGGTGCCCCATCGTGCATGAACTACATTTGCCGCCGTACATGTAGTGGTATGTCATCCAAGTAATCGGGTAACGTATTTTGCAGACAATTTAAATCATCTACCGCATTTAATTTTTCGGGAAGTACATGTGCCCAAATAAATGATCACCCAATATTCCGACCCATACATTTATTGATGTCTTATGTTGGGATGAACTCTGATGGGTATCTTGTGGGTTCTTATCGGCCCAGTAATAAATCGTTATTGCCAGGTTTGTATATATGGAAATACTCGTATTGTAGATTTTTGCAATGTTAAAGCTGGCCGTTATCACAGGTGGCCGATATATACAGGTATCCGTTAACACAGGTTTTACTGTATATCCATATTGGTAAAATCGCAACAACCTAAATCGTGAGCAGATGCGATTTCCATAGCTTTTGCAGAAAAACGTGAAATCAAGTACAGACGCGACATCCAAAAGTATCAAATCATAAATTACAATACAGCAAAAAGTTGTAATTTTTGTAATTAGTTGTAGTTTTCACCAAATTCTTATGCATGCTAAACACACAGAAAAGACAGCATTTTCCACTCCGTCTGGTCACTACCAACTCAAAGGTATGCTGTTGGGTCTAAAGAATTGACCAGCTACATTTCAAAAGTTACTTAATAGTGCGCTATCTGAAATTAGAAATAATCGTTGTTTTGTATATCTAAACGACATATGTATGTATGTAGTTATATTTTCCGATACCATAGAAAATCACAACAACTCGCTGAGGTTTTTGAACGATTACATCAATTTAATTTAAAAATTCAACCAGCAAAATGTGAATTTCTTAGACGTAAAGTTTTGTACTTAGGTCAGTCTATTACCAATAAAGGTACATACAAAAGTCGATTCAAATAAGATAGATACAGTAGTCAATTAACTATACCTCATTCCCCAAAAGAAGTCAGATCATTCTCAGGTCTCGCAGGTTACTACCGGAAGTTTGTTAAATACTTTGGACAGATCACTCTTTCTTTAACAAACTTGGACTAGTTGGCAACAGCAAACTTTTGAAACGTTAAAAACAATTCTGACCACAGCACCTATCCTTTAATATCCTGATTATACGAAATCGTTTATTCTTACCATCGCATTCAAACATTTAACGTTAATTGTGTAATATGTGCCTGTTTAATATAAAAGGTCCTAGCTCTAAATTTATTAAGATGGGGAGTTATGTTAGAAGATTACGAATACAAAATTGAATTAAACAAAGAAACAACAATGGAGATGTGCGTTACGTCCAGAAAATGAAACAAGTAATATTAGCATTATTTCACCTGAAGACAATTCCTATAACAACTTTTCGAACCAGCTTTCATCATCTCTGATTATAAATAATAATGTTTAAGGAACATTCAGACAGTCTTTCCTTTAACAATCACAGAAATTTTGCAGTTTGTATGTCTTTAGATTTAGAATGTCACGAAAGATATATGAAAAATAAAAAGGAAATATGTAAAAAATTCAATCACTGTGACATGCTGAAACAAAGTAACGTAAATTTGCTTGACGTAAAAATGTATAGTGAAACAAACAAACCTATCTTCTACTTATTTACCAAACAGTATTACTGGGATCAAACATCGCACGACACTATTTATGAATTACTAGTAAAGCTAAAATTAGAACTTTTTACAAAACATCTACATAACATCTATTAGTCTCTCTAGACTGGGAATTGGTTGTGATAAATTGATTTGGACAAAAGTACGATCAATGATTAGATATATTTTCAAAAATACGAATATAACGGTAAATATTTATCACTACATTTTAACCACACCCTATATAGAAGAGATTCCTAACATAATGTCAGAATATCATTCTAACCCTAGTTCAGGTCATATAGGTTATCACAAAACTTATTCTAAAATTAAAGAACGATTTAAATGGCATAATATGAAAAAAGATATTTATTCAAAATTGCGATTCTTCTGAAAAGAATAAACTTAATCGAACTAAAATTCACAAACCTATAGAAATCAAAACCATTTGAAAGAATTGCTTTAGACATAGTAGGTCCACTCACTGTAACACAATCCGGTAAGAAATACATATACATATGTATGTACATACCTTACAAGATGACTTCACTAAATTTTCTCAGGTTTATGCTACACCTCAACATGGTGCTGAAACTATAGATGTTAAATTAGATGGAAATTTTATATGTAATTTTGGTATTCTAACGTTAGCAAAGATACCACAAACATTTAAATTGTTTAATCTATAAGATAACCAGATGTAAACATTTTGGATTCCACGTTACATACATATTAGATATGTACATATACTGGGTTCTTTTATTATTATTACACATATGTACCTCCCCTATGTGTAATCATAAAAAGATAATTGTCAATCCATTAGCAGCATGGCAGGCAACCAGTTGTACATCAAAAACAAAAATACATACATAAGCCTGTTTGAGACGACGTTAAATTTACGCAAAAATTTACGAATAAATGATATGACACGTTGCAAACAGAAAATTATGAAATTTACTACTAAATTTATTCGTAAATTATTTAGAACCTGTCCTAAATGTATCAGTAAATCTGCACGATAAAACTGCGCACATTGTTCCATCGATGAAGATGTCAACAGATACAACGTGGCTGCTGTCCTCACCTCATGTCTAGTAGTGCCCGGTTACTAGCGCGCGTAAAAGAAGCGGTTATCAGTACACAATAAATAACCATAACATTAAAATCAGATTGTAATATCCTTTAGCGCTTAAATTCAATAGTTTTCTAATACACGAATTGCATGTATGTCAAAAAAAGTATAGTTGGCAAATCCGTTAAACTGAAACACG
Source organism: Popillia japonica (assembly GCA_004785975.1). Taxonomy (NCBI): domain Eukaryota; kingdom Metazoa; phylum Arthropoda; class Insecta; order Coleoptera; family Scarabaeidae; genus Popillia; species Popillia japonica. The sequence goes on from ML218103.1 coordinate 18,838, forward strand.
CGTGATTCTCATACGTCAACACATGAGTGTATGACTGGTTGCCTTCTATTCTGCCAATGCATTGACAATTATTTTTTTAATGTTACACATAGGGAGTATGTGTAACAATAAAAAAAGAACCCGGTATGTATGTATTCATTTCATTCGGTCAGTTCATATAGTCATATAGCCGTTAGATTAGAACCTAGTATTAGTGAAAGTTAAGTCACTAAAAGAAAATAAATAGTTAAAAACTATCATCGAGTTTCTCTACACCGTTCAATCCATTACAGTATTGTATTCCTTGGAAGAAACAAGCATGATACTTTGCCATCACCACTTTGGGCGCAAGTGGGGCGCGTCGGGGCATTGTCCATTCATAGTAATACTTCCTGCGGCAATTGCTTTCCGATCATACCAAAACCTAACACAACACGTTTGGGCTTTTCGACCATTTTAAGATAGTTTTAGAGAATAAAATGAGACAGATTAAGCCTTGCCTTTTAAGCCTAAAAGCGACAAAATTGAAATACAGGTTAAAAATACAAAACAGTATCGTAACGTTATGTCGAAAATTGAATTAGGGTACTATGAAACCAAAGAACATTCGTTCGAACACAAAGGTTCTTCCAGGTTATACACCGTCACAGCTGGACTGAGTAGACTGGATAGTGATAAGTTTGGCGCGCCAAATCAAGGTCTGTTGCTGACTGAAGGCCCCCCACTGGCGATAGTCACTTCCATCGTTACGTCGCTGCCGTAGATTTATATTTTTCTTTAGACAGTGACGGCTAACAAAAACTTACGGTTAAACGAGTAACGGTTAATCAAAATTTTACTGTATTACGTTTTACAAAGAATTTTTTACAGAAAGACACTATAGCAATTAGATATCAACTTTAATTAGTTATAAAGTTTAATCCTTTGAATAAACAATAAATACAATTTAAAATATTTTGCTCAAATATGTAAAACAGAAATGTCTCTTAAATTTTTATCTACTTTTCAAAAATAGTAAATTATCTCGAAAACAGGTTGAGTTAGGTATAGCGTATACAACAGTAAGTGGCCTTTATTTAGCCTACAGTATCAAAATATGCACTAGTATACAGGGTGTTCCACTTAAATTTTCATAACTTTGATACGCAACTTTTTTTTGGCTCGCTCTGTATATTTCCAAATAATTTTAAAATGTGCTCCTAATAAACCTACACAACCTTTAGTAAAAAGATTTTTAAAATACTTTAAAGTTTCTCGTATATAAATCGAGGGAATGTGGTGCGCCACACTGTATATAACCTTTATCGGCATAAAAAATTTCAATACAGACTATACCTACACGATTATTACAATAAACAATCTACATGTGTACCTACCACAACATAACAAAACAAAACTAAATTAATCCACTACAACACAAAAAAAAATCAAAGCAAATGGTCGCAATCCAAACAGTCCAATGAAACTACCTTAGAAGCTCATCCACCACTTCAGCTGCTTTTATTGTAGTTAGGTTTTGTATAACGTATCTGTTTCATTGACGTTTGACTATTAAATGTAATTACATATATTTTGGAGACAACTATTATACTTAAATAGACCATCTTGGTTTCGAGATTTACTTATGTCCTACGCTAGCATTATAAAACCTGTAAAATATACCAAAACCATGACGTAGGTATATACCATATGTAGACAGATTTTTTTAGTAGCCGATACCGATTGGCTAGACACAACGGGGGTAAGTTCGCACACCTTAAATTTTCTGTGATCGTTCTGCAATGACGTCAGCTATTTTTGGCTTTAATGTAACTGACGTCATTGCAGAGCGGTCGGGGTGGGCGAAAAAGTTATCTCGAATAATATTGACGACTACCTATTCAGAACAAAATTTATGACAAAATTTTTCCTAATTTTAATAAAACAGTAGTTTACGATGTGGTAGAATAACACAAATTTCAAGAGAATAAATTATTGAAAACATGTTATAAATACATGTTTTTGTACTTTTTTTTTTGGAAAGATACTGTTTACGTTCCTCCTCTGAATTATTTTTAGACACTTATTAATTAACTGTAGGTATACCTATCATTTAGTAGATATTTTAGAGTTTAGTTAATAAGTTCTGCAACGAATTTTTCATATTTTGTACTACAGAAATCAACATTTTGATTACTACTGTCGACAGTTTATTTGTTCGCTCGGAGAGAGCAATGCACGTGCGACGGACGCCGACAGAGAGAAGCTACGCATCCCCTTACATCTCCTCTCCACCCGCGCCAGAGCCACTATTCTCACTCACACACACTCTCACAACACACGCGCGTACGCACACACATATAGCCGTCGCAGCGATGGCATGTCGGCTATTTTGACGGGAAGGTCGGTCACATGACCTCAGCGACTGTCGCGGGGATCAGGGAGGAGTGGGCGGTACAGGCTAGACTTTCAACAGCGCGATCGTCTGCGGCCATGACTGAACATTTGCCAACGGAGTAGTGCGAATTTCGACCGTGTTCGAGTAACCTGTACGTTGTATACCACACGAAATAGTGTATATGGCGCGTATAGAGAACGAACTGAAAATTTTATGACTGTATTAGAAAGGTTGTGTAGTATTAAAACGTTATTTCTTGACCGGTGTTATAGGTGGGTGTTTCTAACTTTTATTATCGAGGAAAATCTACGTGAAAATCCCATGAAAAGTGTCTGTATTTGTATTTTTATGTTTGTGTGTGTCTGGAATACGGTGCAATCGAAAGGCAATACGCATGCGCGGCATTCAGTCTGCGAAGGCATAGACCAGACAATCGCCGGTTGCGAAGCAGACATGTTTAGGTAAACGTCTGGTTTGGTGGCGCTCAAGCTTGATGTGAGAAAGACAGAGGAAGGTAGAGAGGAGAGAGAGTGAAATTGTTTTTTAGTGTTATACGTTTGTGTGTGTGTGATGCTCGCTAGTAAGAATAAAAGTTCATATTTAAATTTAATAGCACACAAAGAACAGAAAAAATGTACTATTGCGTAATAAAAGTGATAACATCGTAGCAACGCGGAAGTAACGAGGAGGATGGAAGTCACTCCTCATTTAAAAACAGTGCTGAAAAACTATCAACACAGTGCTACTAAGAGTCTTCACGGTCCAGGTTTATCCTTGGTAAACAGTGTTAAGTGCGAATCATTGTCGCCCGATTCCAAAGAAGATGATTTCTTACAACACACCCCTTTACCGATACAACAATTACCACCTATTCTTACCATTGCGGATACGAGCTGCAGTGAAAGAACTGAAACGATTTTGGAGGGCGAAAATATTTCGTGCTTTATTGTAGGCGGTGAGAAACGTTTGTGTTTACCACAAGTTTTAAACTCGGTGCTAAGAGACTTTCTGCTCAGTCAAATTCACCAAGAATGCGATCAATTACAGATATATTGTTCGCAGTGTACACCGGAACAGTTAAACGTATTGAAAAGTCATGGAATTTTACCAAGCACCGCTCCTACGTGCGGTTTAATCACGAAAACGGACGCTGAACGCTTGTGTAGTGCCCTCTTACACAATCAGGTGACGGTACCGATTCGAACCATCAAAGGCGCGCTTTCCTTTAGGATTTATCATGAATGTTTTGGTAAATGCATGGGTTTATGTACCCCAGCGTTGTACACCAGCAAGGACGCAAGATGTATTGAATGTTTAGAATGTCACGGCGCGTATACACCGCAGCAGTTCGTTTGTCATGTTCATCGAAATTTGGAGAACAGAACGGTTCACTGGGGCTTTGATTCAGGCCTGTGGCGGTCGTACATGTATATTTGCAAGGATCAAATAGATCATGAACAATACACGAAATATTTGGACGAAATGAGAGACCAATACGAGGAAAAGATTCCTTTTCCAACACCAGTGACTGATAACGGAGTGAATAACCTCAAAAGGAAACAGGTAAGTGTCAATAACATTGTTTGCGTCTGTGTGTATATGTATGTGCGCGTTGTTTATTTATTTATTACGTTACTCAGATATGCATTAGTGATGCATAATACTGCTCGATTTTCTTCGCTTTAACAATGGAGCATGTGTATACGTATTGCATACGTATATTATTCTGTATTACAGAATAAAATGCATTAAGCCAAGATAGCAATCGTAATTGCTGGAGGTCTGATGATTTTTTGCATTTATAATTAAAAATTTCTGCTACAAGACACGAACGAATAATGTGGTAGATTAACATTACTTGATAGTAACGTTTAAATACTAATCTCCTGATATGAAGTAATAGGTTTTTAACTGTATATCGTTTAGTAATTGGAAGGGAAATAGAAGAAGTTCTTATAAGAACAGAACATTACTGCTAAATGTATCAACTGAAAGTAAAAAAGGATGATACGAATATAATTAAGACATTGCAAAGTAGCGTCAAAGTTACAGGTTAGCAAAACGAGTTTTTATAGACAAAAACGTTACTTCAATGTTATAAGATGTCACTATTAAACACTCAAAACTAAGAGCTTCTTACAGAGTTTACGATAATAATACATATTACTTTAAGATTTGAACAAAATAAATATAAAGCAGCTCATGCCCGGTTTCTCAAACGTCAAACAGCAGTTATCTGTTTGGTATCTGGCAATTTAACAAGGACTGTCTTTGTTAAATCGACATATACTGAGCAGATAACTGCTGCTTGACGTTCCAGAAACCGGGCATCAGTGTTAGATTAACTACTCATTCCTTACATAATGCCAAATACCTATGTATATGTATGTGTACTTACTCACTGGCACTAGTTAGTCAAAGTTTTTTAACTTTGACAACGCGATATAATTTTTTATATCGCGTTTTAGGAATGTTAAGAGATGTTTATCTTCCAATAATAGAATCAAGATTAGTATTGTTATATAAAAGCATAATACTTCAGAAAAGAGCTTTTACATATATCGTGTAGTCTACTAAATTCTTCTATGACTCTTTTGTATTATCGAATTAAAACTGAATATTTTTACAACATAGTTTTGGTATTTCAAATAAATTTTATAATTTATAGTAAGTTTTTACATACACTACAGATTTCATAAATCATAGGATATTGAAGTGAAATTAGAATTAAAAAAATAATGAAAATTGAACAATCCGGGACATTCGATTTACTAGTTTCTGCAAAATCGTCCACTCTCCTTGTTGGACACACCACAGATTTATTGCGGACATACGACAGGTTTTGCGAATTCTTCTATCCAACTAATCTCACAACAGTTCAATAGGGTTAAAGTCTGGATTTTGTGGCGGCCATACCGTTAACTCTAAGGTGTCATTATTGCCATATTTTTTCTATGGTTGTCAAAAAAAACTCACTACGGACTTTTTACAATAAATTTAATCACAAATCAACAAACCAAAAATTGAAACACCAGTTTATGATAATTTTGAATTTCGTCACTTTGCAGCCAAGGTCTGAAGTCATGATTTTTTCAATAAACAATTATAGTTAAAAAGTTCAAGGAATCGGCTCTTTCTTCTAAACGAGTAAACTTTCATCGAACAAATAAAAATAAGTATACCGGTCGTTTTGAGAAATAGGATAAATGAAGCCGGGAAGAGGTAAGGGGTATGAAAATTCGCCAAGAAGTGGGGACGCGTATGAGTCTATGGACGGTGTACTCTACAATATTGGTGGGGACGTAACTCCCTTCACCTCCTCCCCGCTGTAAATATCCTATGGCTCAAAACGACCGGTATATGGTGTTCTATAAAAAAAGAACTACGGTCTTGTACAGATAAAACCCAGCCTCGCTCAACATATTTTTAGATCGTAAACGCGAAACGTCCGATTAAAAAATGTATCTTAACATTTTGTCGTAAAATCAATTTTAAACGTATTATTGCTGACAAAGCCAACTTAGCAGCCCTGCATATACAGGTTGCCTACTGAATAGTCTATGAAAATAAAAGCGGTTAAAGCTAATGGCATAGAAACCTAAATTCTAAAAAATGAATACTGTATGTCCACGCAGTAACGAGAAAATAATATTTTTCAATCTCAGTCCGGCCTTGATGTTCGAGCGCAACGCATATATGGATGGGCAACACAAGCAGAACATTGAGTCATTCACAGGCATTCGTTGTCTTATGTGTACATTATGGCAATTATACGAATACTGAGTACATGGGCATAATTTTAATCTACGGTGAAACACGTTAAAATCTTTTACTGCACCCGTATTACGTAGAGAAAATCTAACGATCCAATGATTTTCCTCGATGGGTTACCTGTTGTGAATGGTTTCATCAAACAGAAACTCATCTTCCAAATCTTCGATCCATGATCCTGTTTACCGATGAATACTGTTTCACAAAAAATGGTGTGCTGAATTACCATAACATTTTTCACTAGGCCGATAAAATCCCAAAAGATATCCATCTGAGTTCATCCCAACTTAAGACATCAATAAATGTATGGGTCGGAATATTGGGCGATCATTTATTTGGGCCACATGTATGTACTTCCCGAAGAATTCTATGTGGTAGATAATTTAAATTGTCTGCAAAATACGTTACCCGATTACTTGGATGACATACCACTACATGTACGGCGGAAAATGTAATTCATGCACTATGGGGCATCTCCACATGTTGCCCGATTTATATGGAAACATTTAAACCAGGCATTTGCACATTGGCTAGGCCGAGAAGGAACGATTCAGTGGCCAGCACGAAGTTCCGATTTGAACCTGTTGGAACTCTTTCCTGAGAGAATACATGACAAACTATGTTTATGATCGTCGACTGGAAATTTTAGACGTCGAGGCTCTTCGAGGCTGTGTTGTCGCAGCGGCCCAGCTTATGATAAGTTTTGCTGTCGCACAGAAGCGTGCATCCGGAGCTCCTGGTAGTAATTGCGGACATTACTATTCTAAGCTTTTGTCCTGTTTCTCATAAAATAGTCCTCTTCAAGACTACCACGAATTATTAGAAAAGAAAAAAAAACTATTAACTACGAACGGGATCTCAAATAGTAAATTATTAATTACCAGATCATTAGGTAATACATAATATGTCGCTGTACTTTAATATTGAAAGTTTCTGTAATGAGAAAAACAAAAACACCTGTTTCGTACGCAAAAAAAAAACAGTCGAAATGAATAAAATCTGTAGTAAATGATCTTGTTATAAATAGAATATTTGTGAAAGGACCACCATGTGCAATTCATGAAGAGCAGCAAAGCTGCTTCGGAAACAAGTAGATTCATAGAGTACAATAAGCATTTATTTACATATCATTAAACTTGTTAAAAAATATCTGTTTATGTCTATTAGAAATTTTTGCAGCGTCCCTTGTTTTCTTGTACACACGTGTCAGGCTCGGATTCAACAAAATTTATTTAACAAAATTTGGTAATTATTAAAGGAAAAATTATTTATGATCGTATTTTTTTGGGATTTACCTTTCTTGTGATATTAGTTTGATGAATTAAGGCTTCTATGGAATGAATCTCTTAATGTAAAGTTGTCGCATTTTTTGGGACAAAATTGCAAAAAAAGATTTTTTTTAATGAAATGATGTAATAATTACGAATGTCTGATTCTTAACACTCAGTATAAAAGTTATTCGTAGTTATAATTTCTAAGAAATATTTTGCAGTTTTAATGAAATTTGAATGCAATTTTTGTGTCGATGTGTCTTCCATATTGTTTTTATTATATCAGAATTTGTAGTTCTAAAAGGTAACGAACTTGCCTTTCGTAGGTATATACCAAAACATAATCCTTCCTGCTACTTTGTTTAGTTCAGAACTCGTTCATGCCATTAGATTAAGCAGTTTTCAGTAAAAATTGCAGTAACTGATTTTACGTAATGTTTTTATTGCACAAAAAGCATATATATATTCAGGAACTGCGGTTTGACATATTAATGAATTGTATCAATTTTCTGAGGCGGAGCATAAGGATGTATTTATGAAGAAATGTTTCCCTATATATACTCTTAATTTTGTCAGATCACGCTTTGATTTACGGTAATATTTATGTAAATAATAAGTTGTTATGATTCGTTAATAAACTCAATGTTTTTGCTTTCACGACAGTCCTTTAAACAATTATTATTGATACTTAATTATTACGCCGTCGGATATTTTCAAATGCAAAGTGAATACCATTTAATCTGTTATGTAAAATATTAATTAAAATTCTTAGTGCAGGAAAATATTGTTTACCTTACGTCTGTGCGAATTATCAGATGTAAAGGATTCTGAGCAGTAATTCCTCTTGGTGTAATAAGAAGGATGTAATTGTTTTGTTAATTCATCGTTATGTATCCCTTAAAGCTCGTAACAGTAATTTTTGCACAAACACCAACCGTGTAAACATTCTTGGCGTTTTTAAAATCGTTTTTGTGTCGCTTATTCCATCTTGAATACCGTCGCAAAAGAGCAGATTCTGGTGTGGAGTTACTAGGTACTAACAGTACTTGGCCCTGCTGCTGAAGGTTGATTTTTTGTCATTACTTCATGATCGCGCTTAAAATGTCACTGGCTCGTTTGGCTTTGGCTACCCAAATGTCCTTTAGGACCGCAATCAATTTTAGGATTAAGGTAATGATTTACATACTGTTTTTCTTATCGATTCTGACATTGCGCTCCCAACTGTAATTTCAGAAGTTAAACACACACAACACTGGTTTTTGAGGAACTTTCCAATTTCGGTTCGTAGGTCGCAGAATCCATTGGACTTGAATAATGGAGAAGGAATGATTAGGTATTTGTCAAGATGTGATCTGCTGTTGTATTCTTCCAGATCTGACAAAACTGAAGATTTTGAATATTGCTTTTAAATAATCGCAAACAGGCAAACATGCCCACCTTAAAACCTAGAGAATTTCATGGATTGGTAGAGCTGGCTAGGCCATTTCGTTTACGCAAAAGAAATGTATGTATTTCAGTTCTTTTTACTAAAATGCTAAAGCAGAATTTTTCAAAACGTATTAATATCCAAAACCCGAAATCCGAAAACTTAATGACGTGTTTTTATTTGCATTCGATTATGTCATATTCTATTGCATTTTCTTAAATTAGGGAATAAATTTGCTAAAAATTTAATGGGTAACTTGGGTGAAACAGTGAATTTGCACACTTTTGTGTGTTCCCGCTTCAGCCTTTTATTTTACCGTATCTGTATGACGCTTACTGTAACAAGCAGTCTTGCTAACAATGCCTACTAATATTTAAAAAGCAACAGTATAGAAATTAGAACCATATATTCTATTCTATTTCATTATTTAATGAACTCCATGAGCTAGAACGGTGAGGTAGTTTCGAAAAAATCAGAACTAGAACAACCTGGAATAACTTTAAAAAATGTATTCTGAAAAAACGGGAACGGACTAAATAAACTGACTTTTTCAATTCTTTTCGGCATTTTTTAAATATTATTTTACGTAACTCAGAAACAATATCAATACTAGCACGCAAGGCTGTATGTGTATAGTAGTTAAATGGTTGCCACTGTCTGGGTTATTGTGAGAACTGTTTTCATGGGTTTTAGCAAAGTTTATCTGTCACTGGTTTGATATAAAAATCTAGACAGAGGTCACTGTTACGCGTGCACCAGGCTACGTCAAAAATATTATTATTAAATTAGATTAGATTAGATTAGACAGGTTCTCACTCAAGTGAATGACCTGCTATTCTTGATAGTTGTAAACGTTTACAGTTACTCAGTCGAGATAGATTACATTTGTCGAAATATTTTGAGAAGTATTTTGAAAATTCGTGGTTTTCTAAATTTTCAGCATAAATCTGGCGACATGGTAGGTCTGTACCTAGTTCGTAGTTTAAATTTTATGAATGTAGATTAAAGCAAACTGCTAGTATTATATACACATGTAGGTACACTCACCTGAAAGAAGTTGTAGAACGATTTACATAGCGATTATATGTAAATCGTTCTACAACTTCTTTCAGGTGAGTGTACATACATACATACATGGCAGAAATGTATTTGTTACAAGACAAGAAGTTTTCTTAATTATTCATTCGTAATTAGGATAATAATTTAATTTATTTTTGCGGTGTCATATTAAATTTTTATCTTACATTGGCTATAAACGTGTGATGTCTGTGAATAGAATAGGTATACAACTAGAAGGTGATATAGGTACACAGTATGTAAAAAAATAATCATATCCTTTTATAAATTTAGGTGCTCGTGTCGAATTATCTTAAACTATAACAAACTATAACAATGATATGTAATAATAATAATATTATGTATATACAGGGTACCCACCTAGTACGCGGAAGTCCAATATATTGATTCATAAGAGGCATAACTGATTTTTTTTTGTTTTGATGTGTTTAGTTAACTCAAGATCTACAGACTAAATATAATGTCGATTATACAGGTTGTTCCATTTCTTCTGGACGGATAGCAACATTGTTCTTTTAAATGCAAACCTATATTTTTTATCATTTATTTTGAATCTCCATGAAAAACAAATGGTACTTTATGTATAGTAGTCATATGACAAACTTAACGGTTTTTGAGATATTTAGCTTGATATGTTTTTTTATTCGATTTCCGGTAATTATAATATCGGAAAATCTCTGGTTATGCCAATCAACAGAAAGAATATTTTTTGACCAAATGCTAAACAATAATGGCTCTTCAGAATGCCATGTCAGAAACTGAGCTACAATATACAGAGTACACAACAAATCTTGTCAAATTTGAGGACGAAAAACATGAAAAATCTCCGTTAATTCAAATAGAACACCCTGTATATTATTGGTCAGTAAAATACACAGTTTAATATACTACGACTTTGCTATAACTTTCCCTATACCTAAGTTTAATAGTTTAAGAGACAAACGCAATATCATGGTAAAAAAGTGCCCCACTTTAAATTTAGTTCACTTAAAAGAACAAAAAAACAAAGAGAAAACTAAAGAAATTGCTCGAAATGTCCACCGTTCTTTTCTATGCATAACATAATCCTATTTTGAAAATTTTTTGATAACATTCTCAAAATTTGTGGGGTTATTGTAGAGAACGCGTTCCTATTTGTTTGAATCAGGTCTTCAATGCTTGTTGGTTCTACTACGTACACCTTATCTTTAATATAACCCCACAAAAAGAAATCTAAGCACGTTAGGTCGGGTCATCGTGCGGGCCATGGGAATTTACCGCCCCTGCCTAACCATTTGTTTGGATATCTGGTGTTTAAATGTTGTCTAACCTAAAACAATAATAAGAATATATAAACAAATACAAAGTTCTTCTCACATAAAACAATAATAATTATGAAAAATAAACACATGTTCATGAACAAGATTACCAATAATGTGGAATGCAAAGGAGCACCATCGTGTTGAAACCAATGTCGGTCAATAACATCTGGTGGAATATTTACTGCCAACATATCTAACTCCTTTTGTAAAAAGTTCAAATACACGTCACCAGTGTCTTTCAAAAAAAAAATGGTCCAACAATATGTTCTCCACTTATTCTAGCCCACATATTCATTTTGAAACGGTGTTAATTATCTATCACCCGTGCTAACCTGGGGTTTTCATGTGCATAATGGTGATAATTGTGTCGGTTGGCTCGGCGTAAATTTGGAAATGATGCTTCATCCGTGAATAAAATATTGGATAAGCAATATTTAATAAAAGAATAAAACTAATCCAAATAGTTAATAGTGCAGACAAATTCTATTACTGCCAACGATATTCACTAACTAATAACGAAGGCTTCAGTCTTTTCTTATGTACCTACATATTTTTATCTGTTTATGATGTTAAAATAAATGGAACTGCAATGTAAAATAAATAAGTAGTATTGGCACTCAAAAGTACCTACATACATTCTAGAGGAATTACTTTGTGTATCAGTAATAAAGGTATTATCATAGAAATGCGTTTATCATTTTTTTTAGAAAACGATACGATAAGAACACGTTACCGTTATTTTGTGTTTGTCTGTGCATTATAAAAGAGAGATGGGGGTAACCAAATTAGTTGCATTGTTCACGTTAGTATCAGTTGCTACTATTACTTATAAAAAATGATTGCAGGGCAGTTGCTATTCCTCTAAAAAAATTCTGGTGCATGAAATAAACCAGAGAAATCTAACTCTTTTAAGATAAGATTTTTATCTTTTTGGATGAAATTCGATATTAAATTCTTTCAACGAGGATAAAATATTTTACGTTTGATTGTACACTCTATCCTAATCAATTAAACATACATAATTGTACTCTGGTTTTTCGTAAGAGGGACAAAACTGATTTGGTATTTTAGCGACGCCATATTGTAGACACAGCTGATTAAGTAAATGTTTTCGTTGAATATTTTATTACCTTTTGTACTTCTACTTTTACTGACAATAATGTTTAAACAATAAAATCATTTTTATTAACTATCCGCTTGTAAAAATGCCAATATTGCCTCCAAGAAAACATGCTACTTTGGAACGTACACATTTATCTGTACAGGAAAAGCAACTTATCTGACGATGTACAAGAAAATTATTGATAGTAATGCCACAATAAGGAAAGCACAGATAGTAGGTACTGCAAATTTCAAACACTTTAGGTAACATACATAAATAGTCATAAACACGTGTATATTTATATTTACTAATAATAGATGTTTCGAGGACAAGTGTTTACCGTATTATTGGCGAATATAAAGCTAAAGGAGTAATTTCAGCATCATTCAAACCATTAAATAAATATATGATACGAAGAGTCACACATGACCTTTATAAAATAGAGAACTTTCTGCAAAACAAAATCTTAAAGAAAATAAAAGAAGATCAAAATATGAGTCGTTCAATATAAATTAATGAAGATACTTAAGTTTCAGTAAGTTAGGATATTCATTATTTAAGAGGATACAGAGTATGTATATATTTACAGATAATTAAAACGTAATCCCAGAAGTTTACTGCTCGAACGTGATGACATTCTTTTGTGGAGACGAAAATATTTATCTTCAATTACAAAGTTTAGAAATGAGCAACACCCAATCTATTATTTAGACGAAACATGGGCGCATGAAGGACACACAAAAACAAGAGTGTGGGTAGATTTTAATGTTACAAGACACAGACAAGGTAGTAATGCCACAATACGGAAAACACAGATAGTACTGCAAATATCAAATACTTTGGGTAACATACATAAATAGTCATAGTCATAAATACGTGTATATTTATATTTAGCCATAGATGGTGTACCTATTGGTCTAAAAAATCCTACTGATAAAGAAAGATGCTCAATTCTGTATTTTACATATTTGTTCTAAAAATAGTTTTGTTCACGATGGGTTACTAGTATGTGAGGGATGAAAAACAGTCGATTGCCATGATGAAACGAATGCAAATGTTTTTGAAAAGTAGTTCAATAACATTTTAAACAAATTACCTGACAATTGTGTTATTGTAATGTATAATGCATCCTACCATAACAGACAAAAAAAATACCAACTTCAACACGAAAAGTGGAAATGCGGAAATGCTTTCTTCAAAAACAAATACCGTTGAATCCGATTCGATATTTTTATTCTAATATATTTGATGTGCTACAAATATAATGCAAAATTTACATACATAATACAATTATTTTTTTACGAATGTGTTGTATACGTGAAATTAGTTAAATATCGAAATCTAAATAACAAATACGTACCTGATTTCATTGTAATTCCTTATTTAAATTTACCGCCGAAATAGCTGTCAGATTTAAACAATTTGTCCCTCTTGATAAAAACCAGAGTATAGAATACAATTACCTATTGTTTCTTCTTCAATATTTTTAACATTAGTCTTTCGATATAACTTAATAAACATTACGCAAAATTAAAACAGAACTACCATCTCCTCCGATAAAAACTTATCTATTCTGTAACAATAATAATTCAGTTCAAAAGTTGTGCATGTCGCCGATTAAAGAATGTAATTCGTCGTCAGTATTTTGTTTCTGTAGCGTACAGATACAATTATAATAAGTTGTTTAATGTGTTTTTCTGCTGAACAATTTAAAGCATCAGTTACGTATAATAAACAGCAAACTGAGTAGATTGATAACTTTTTTCAGTGGATAATCGACCTTCATTGTGTTTGAAAGGAATACGTTATTACGCATATGCTGTATCGTACATAGATACTCAGCGAGTTCAAAAGCGGATAAATATACTGAACCTTTGAATATTATATTTGGGTCATGATCTCATAATTTTGATATCTAGAATTTAAAATAAGAAACAATGTATGAAGCTTTCCGAATAGTATTGCAATATTTAGGATACTCTCAATTTTAACAACAGAATTTATTTGATGTATCGACTGACCATTCTTGAAGGTTTATACGACATAAAAGAACAAAGCTTATATTGTTTTATGTAAATACATCATACATATAGAATTATATATACATATATCTAAGTTGTATTTTAAAAATAAAAGTTGAAAAACTGCTTTGGCCCAAAAGAAAAACACACTACTTTTTTTTAAAGAAGGAATGAACAACTTATGTAACTATTCACACGTACCGCTTCTACCACAAAAAGGTTAACAATCTGAATCGCAATATTATATATTTTGAGGTTGAATTGTACATACAACTGCATTTACGGAAGATTCATTCATTCATTCATGTTTTGTGTCCTCTATGAATTTGGTTGTGTCAGCGACCTTCCTTGATTTCTTAGTTTTCAAAGAAGAGTATTCATTCGGCATACAGCGCAAAGAGTTTGCTGCGAAGCCACAAAAGGGAATGTGTTTATCATTTGTTTTTATATTATATGTTTATTTAATCGGGGTAGAAACGCATTTGAAACCTCGCTTAATAAAAATATATACAGTTACGAACAAATATCATAACTGCACATGTTCTTTCATAGTTAAATTAATAATAAAACATTTTAATTAAAATTTTGCATAGCTTTCCTTTTTGTTTTATAATATTTTCTAAATGGTTAGGGTTTTACTGCTTTGTTTTACAACATAATACCAAACTGACTAAAATGCAAACTCTTGTCTGCGATTGTATACATATCTCAACACCGAACTCTTTTATATTTTCAATAGTAGGAGATTTAAAACACTGCATATTTGAAATCAGAACAGTGTGTTTGACATGTATATCCAACTTTTCGGAAGCAAACTTTTATTAGTTGAAATTTTTCCACAATGCTAACCGCAGTTGAAAAGCAGCGTGCTACCACTTTATTAGATAATGGCTGGTCAATCAGAGGAGTTGCCAAAGAACAACAATTCAAATCTAAATTTGATAAATTTTTGCAGTGAGGAAATGCAACTGAGTCCAGCATGCATGTGTAAGTGTATAACGTATTTACTAGAACGAGAACCTGGCAGAGGAAAACAACGCGATAGAGAACGTAAGAGCAAATTGTCTTTAAAGAATGTGTGACATCCCTTACAGTAGGCAATCAATGCCAATCTATTTAAAACAAGAAAGAAGGTGTCAACGACCGGTATAACGAAACGTCTCCGGAAATTGAAAATAATGTTAAATAATTCGCCAGTTGAGGCTTTGTTGATATCATTTTTGTCTAATTAGTCTAATTGCAATGGATCTCCAGAAAATGATAGTGTACGAATAGTAAACAACCGAACCAAACAAAACTAACCTAACTTTTATTGTTTTTAGTCATTAATTTAGTATACATTATCTTTGGAAGATTTGAATAAAATGATACGGGACACGTTAAATATCTATATGGCATAAGATATTCTAATAAAGTAATAAGAGCATCCAGAAACAGAAAATCTGTTTTACCAAGGAATACATCAAAAGATGTCAACGTGTGCATGGCTGTGTTTTGATAACAAAAAATAAATTATGGAAATGAATATTCTTTTGTCGGATAAATACTCAATGAATCATACATAATGTTTGTTTATGTCTATAAGCCGCAGCCGTAGTAAAAGCCATCGTCCGTCCTACCTGAGCTCGTCACACACATTTTCTCGTAGGTCGTTAACTTTTTTTCGGTAGCAACTGTACATAATCACAAAGATAGCTCTAAGTTTTGTTCGGTAGTATTTTATACATACCTGCTAACCATTCAATTTTATTTTAACAATGGTATTTACTATTGAGCAAAACACATTTCTTGTAATGGCTTATTTTCGCAGCGGCTTACAAAATGATGACGGTAATTGGATATATTCGCTGCAATCAACTTTTGAGCATTTGTTGCAATGTACCCAGAGGACCAAGTTGATTACCGTAGCTTTACTATACACACTACAAGAATTGTTGAAAGGTTTTTGAACACCGGTAATGTGGCTAAAGGTAAATCTACTGGTCGTCCCACTGTTACTACACCTGATGTTTTCAATAATGTTAATGTACGTGTTGCAGAAAATCCTCATATTTCAGTACGACGTTTATCTCAACAAATAGGTAAAGTCTCATTATCAATTATTATTATTTCCTTTTAACCTTTCTTACGTTCTTTCCAGAACTCTCCTATGAATCCACTCGTAAGATCCTAAAAAAGCATTTATATTTACATCCGTATAAATTTACAATTGTTCAGCAACTTCACCCACCTGATTTCGTATTACGAACACAGTTTTGTTACTGGTATAATAACAATTTGCATAATAATATTGACCAGCAAAATATCACTTTTTATTCGGATGAGGCTTGGTTTTATCTGTCTGGTTATGTTAATTCCCAGAACTTCAGAACTTGGTCGGCAGAGAATCCGCAGAACTTAATCCAAGTGCCATTGCAGCCAGTTAAAATCGGTGTTTGGGTGGCAATGTCACACAAAGAATTATTGGTCCGATATTATTTCAAGAAACGATTAATGCTCAACGCTACCAAACCATTATTATTGGAATCATTTATAAATCATTGGATGACATAGAGTTAACGAGAGGTTATTTTCAGCAAGATTCAGCTACAGCACACACTGCACAAATAACAATTAATTATTTACACCAATTCTTCCCAGACCGTTTGATTAGTGTAGGTTTGTGGCCAAGTAGATCTCCCGATTTGACGCCGCTAGATTTCCTTTTGTTCCCTTTTGTCCCCAAATATAGGACCTGACATGTTAACTAATGTACATATTTAACAATTTATCACGACGAGTGCAGTGTTGTTTAGCAGTGGAAGGTCGACACTTTGAGCATATTCTTTGAATAATTTTTGTTTAGTCGTTTAAAATATGCATCCGTCGTTTTCTATAAATCTTCCTTCTGGTATCAGTAAACAAACATGCATAACGCATCCATATGATACAAATGACATAACCTACAAAGTTGTACCTCCTTCTTAATAAGGGTAAAGCTGGTTTTCATTCCCCGCCAGATAGCCTCGGAACTTTACTAAAACCAATTACGAATTCAAATTCAACATCTAATTGTTAATTTCTGTAGTTCGCCGTCAAACTCTTACTGATCGTGCCATTTGCAAAAAAAAAACATGCATGAATTCAAATGATGCAAAAAGCAAAGCAAACTATGCAAATGAAATTAACAAAATACAATACATGCATGACTATAATGCAATATTGACTGAATTTATGAATTTATATAGAATTAAATAAACATGAATGTTATTCGTGGCTAACAGAGAACTAATTGAAAATGGCGGAAAATACAGCATCTTGACCAGTTCCATTAGAAGCCTATTAGTTTCCAAAATATATTTTCTGCATCCCAAGAAAATATGATTGACATCTTCTTCAACATTACAAACTTCACACAAAGGAGATTCTCGAGCTCCAATTCGACATAAATGTTTAGCTACAGCACAATGTCCAATTCTCAACCGGTTGAAAGTAACAAAAAATTTTCTTGAAATCCAGGGAAAGCCATCATACCACGCCTTCACAAAGTTGTACCTATATACAATGAATAACCAGGCAAGCCAATTTTTCAGTGTTGCCAAAGTAAATATTTGTTACAAACATTTATAGTCATTTGGTACATTACGCCATAGCGATGGGTGTAATTGAAGTTTAGAGGTTTGTTTCTAATACACTATACATAGATGTAGATATTGTACTTACACGTTCATGTGGTAAAATTCTTTAGTTCTTGTACCTTGTTTTTATATTTAGTTTGGAGATTGAAATACAGTAGTCCCTCATTATAACGGATCCCATTACAACGGATCCCACTCATAACGGTCAAATTGTCCGCTCAGTCTTTGCCCTCGCTATTTGGAACTGCGTCTAATAAACGAAGCGTTTTCATATACCTATGTAGTATAGCCAGGTATTCTTGATAATTATTTACACGGCACTCTACAGATGGCATTGGAGTAGTTCTGTCGCTAGATCGAAAAGATGGACGGGAGTACAAAAAGAGTTCCAATCTTTGTAAATATTTCCTACAGATATACAGGATTGTCAGAAAATAAGTAATATATTTTAAATTATTATAATTTCTTAAATAATTTATTTAATAAGAAAAACGAAAGAAATTTATTTGCCTAAGGATTGCGATTTTATTGTATCTATGGAAAACAAAAAGATGTATCCATATAAACTGAAAATACTGTTTGAATTAAAAGAGGCGGATTTGGCTACTAGGTACCATTTTTCTTTGTGAGTAATGGCTGAGGTGGAAAATTAACCCTAATGGTTATCCCGTATTTTATGGACAGATAGGTCACATAATCTGTATGGGGGAGTCAACACTCAAAACTGTAGAATCTGCTCCACAGAAAATCCACAAAAAAGCGTGTAGTCTTCATGGCAAGAAAGACACCGTTCGGTGCGGTTTTATAGCTGATTTTATCATTGGGCTGTAATTTTAGGAGAAAATGCAGAATGGAAAAGCTGTATCTGTAACTATAAACGGAGAACGATACTTGCCAACATGAGGAGATTATGTTAATCCACAGCTGCGAAACGAAAACTGCGGAATTGAAAACTTCATTTCATGTGCAGGATGGGGCACTTCCGCATATTTTCCCACTAGTCAAAGAATTGCTAACCAACATTTTTCAAGATCGTGTGTTAAGCAGACTTTTCGCAAATTCTTATTCACCATCTCCTGATCTTAACCCAGCGGATTACTGACTATAAGGTTATTTTTAAAGTTTGGTGTTTAAAGGACGATCAACAACGTTACAAGAATTAAAAGACAATACATATTATGGAGCAAATTGGCGCAATTTAACCAGAAATCTTACTGAAAGCTGTGTACAATTCGGAGAAAAGGTTGGTGATCTTACAGCAACAAAATGCAAGTGATATTAAGCAATTGCCGTAACTGATTTTGTTTCTTTAGCAATTAGATTTCATTTATTTTTTGTTATTAACTTAATTTGTTATAAAATTATTATAATTTAAAACATATTCCTCATTTTATGATAGTCCACA
>ML218103.1:43184-63318 GCA_004785975.1 Popillia japonica
CGGTAGTGTATGTAGATGTAAAATTTAAATTCATCGCTGTTAGGTTTCAATGTAAGTATTCTGTTGCAAATGACTGCAATTTGATGATCTAATTCTTTTCTGAACTTATTTTGAGGAACAGTTTCGATAAACACGTATGTAAAACAATACTCGCGACATATAATACAACACAATAATGATTTTACTTTCTCTCTCTTCACGTATGTATATAGTTGAAATCATTAGTAAGCGCCCATAACAGAATTGATTAGAGGCTTAGACCACCGAATTATAAAAAGTACGAATACTGTTGTGCTAATACTTGTTTTGGTTATTATTTAGTTAGACTTCGAAGTTAATTACTATCGTATTTCCTAATTTATTTCAATACAAATATATACATAAACTATACTCAAACTATTTCGCATTTTTCATACTCTATGCTATGTGTTTCACATCGTTTAGAAAGCACTTGGAATCAAATAAGTGACAGAGAATTTATGGATTACGTTTATTAAAGAAATCTTAATATTTTATATAAGAGAAAACTCATCTTACTTGCTAATGTACTGGCCATTTAATCGCAAACATTTGTTTATACGATTGGGACCGACAATTGGGTTGTATGTATACTGTTCAGTAATTTGCTGGTACTACTCAAGTATAGCTGTAGATGTGACCTCTAGCGTTTTCTTCTTTTAACCTCCACCCTTCAGGATACCATCTACTGGCTGTTTGGCGAAGACATTTACTCCAAAATGGCGCATATGATATCTACTGACGATTATCTACAACAGAGTGGACACCTGGAGTGAAATAATTGTTCTCCAAACCATAATTTTTGTAAGGATATTAGAACTTTTGTGTTGAAGATCTTTCTATTTGTAATTCTCCATTTTTTCTGCCTTGACGTATGTAAACACTTTGTGGTACTGGCATGAATAAAGATTATCTTCTAACCATTTAATCAAAGTTCAAACACTACCTCTTTGTTAAACAAGCACTAGTTACAGGTCTGCGTAGAACGTTCGTACAGCAACTAAAGTAGACATTAATATCTAAAAACCGTCTATATAGAAATATGTAGGTACGTTTTTAAATCATATTACTTTTTTGCATTAGGAAATATACGGATTATCGGATTATTCTATAATCACCAGAAATTTTTATAAGGAAAATGGCATTTATGGACGTAATTAGGCAGAAACTCTGGTGATAATTATTTTTATTAGGTCGTGCCATTGGCAAAGTATCTAATAGTGTAAAACCATTTACTAACAACAAACTACAACGATACATCTTAAAACAATGAAGGATATTATACTACGCGACCGAATTAAGATGAGCGCTAGTGTATGTACTTGTAAAATATCGCCTTTTTTGTATTCCACATTATGTTTTGCGATACGTAATATCGTCTTGTTCCCTGTTTCGGTATTATATTATAAGGAATACACTGTTTTTGTTTGCGTTTGCTTGACAGACGATATCGACTATCCTTGAACGTGCAAAAGACATCAATGTCCGACGCCGGCGCCAAAGCCGGAAACTGCTTGTATAGACACAATGTCTATTAGCGCCACTTAAGACGCATTGAAAGACCATGCCCGCTTATTTACAAATGAATTAATTAGGAATACTCACTAAACTATATACATATGTAGATAGTGACGCAAAGTGTAAAAGTTAATTTATCAACAATTGCTGCATTTGCACTTTGTAATCTTTACGAATGAAGAGAACTGAGCGGGTTCAGTAATAAAATGGTTGGTATAGTATTACCACATGTGTGTAAATTATACAAAAAATTGATATCAGTGAATTTGATGTATCATCTGTACCCTTTCAATTCCAGATAAATACACGAGAATACTGTAATTGGAGATTAACAGAATAATCGCTGTTGTCGTTCTTCGATGAGACTGGTGTCTAGCTTATCTTTGGAAGACTATAGTTGAATATCTATAATTATTAAAATGAATTGCGAAAGTGCGATATTCTTGGATTTGTTATTCAGGTTCATTTCTATATGCGACAAAAGATACAGCTGAGCATTCACTATAAATATAATAAATAAAACCAACATGTAATTCCTAAATAACATACTATCGTTGTAATAGCTCAGTTCGGTCAAAAATTAAAGCAAGAGTGGTGAATACTCTGAGATTGCTTTGTATATACATTTTATGTAAAAGTATGGATGACGAGGTGCAACGGACATAAAATACTTTTTATGTATTATGTCTGACTTTAACTAAAGCAAAATCACTGATTATTGAAAATTTCCATGCATAAGTATAATACGCGTAGGTAAATAAATTATCTATTGATATTCTATCTCTAAAAACAGATAACTTCAAAAAAAACGAGACGCAAATGAAATAAAAAGATCAAAGGCTAGACACCTAAACTCAAATATGTTGATAAGCGTTATCTCATTGAAAACATGGTAAATGCGTGTATTTATGTAATTTTGGATTTTGTGTATTTACTTATCGATTAGAATAGAATCAGCAGGAAAAAATGGAATTGCTTTTGTTTCCAACATGTAAGGCTACGTCATGTTTACGAGAAAATCGTATTTATGTTACAATAATAGTAGTGACGTACCTGGCAGTAGCTAAACTATAAGCTATCGCGTTAGTTAGAGTTTAGAAAACCTTTTTTGAGATGGACCACCTACTTGAAAGTTTTCAAGAATTTGATTTAATAGCACATGAGTATTATCAGTAAAAGCCACAGAAATATTTTCAGACAACAACTCAAAGATACGCAATAGATATTTTGTAATCCCGTTACTGATTTGCGTGATATAATCGTTTTTAACATTTTTCCTCATAAGACGATAGTTGGTGACAAGGGCATGCTTGCTTAGAAAATATAAAGATATACATAATTCGTTAATTATTAATTCAGCTAATTGCCCTTTTAACGTTTTAGAACTGCTCAGCAGCAGTATGTGCTTCTTATTTCATGTAGAAAACACGGTCAATTCATGAACGAGCCAAGCACGTTTACAACGAAAATCCAGAGTAACAGTTTTTTTTATTGGTAAGTCTGGCGATGCTTATCATTGTCAACAATGATAATTGTTTTTACAATTCTTCAATGCGACGATGCCGTCTTATTTCTGGTCTTGCTCTTTGTTTTCTGTTGTACACAGGCTAATATACCGAGTTGAATTTAACTACATATACATATTTCAATTCTGGTATTCAGGGGCAACTAGTTTCTTAAGTAGCCTGCCTCTCCGAGTCAAATATTTAGACTTAAATAGATAAACTACGAAGGTGACCGTATTTCTAGAAAGTATTTTTTTCGTACAGATGAGATTCTCTTGTTTAGAAAGCAAATATTAATACCTACGCACTCTAAAAAAACTATGTCCACAGGAAATTTACGATTTTTCAAATACAAAATACATTTTATGATAGGTCTTATTGTTTATTGCAAAATATCTTCATCTCGTAAACTTTCTTCAAAGTTATTGTTACAGTTTAAAATATTTTTTTAAATAAAATTTGCAGTCGTTAGCTTTTACATTCAAATATGTGTAAATTTAATCATATATGTAGGTACTATTGGGGCCACCTTTGCGCGTAATACATTAGAATTTATCGTTTCGTAAATAGGTAGCATTAAATACCATATATACCCTAGACCACAGGTCTCCAAACTTTGATGCCTTAGGACCATAATGATTCCAAAGGGCAAAAACTGTTTTAATTTTTCTACCCTTAACTATATTTCTAGACTAGTCACAAACTGCGCGGCCTAAGCAAACATACGCTTTTTTTGAATTTCAATTACTATTGTGTAATGTGATACTTAACAACATCTAGTGACGAGTACTATGTATGTACTATCTATTTCAGCAACCCGCTAACAGGTGGCGTTAGTGGCAATTAAATATTTGGGAATTACCGCGTTGGTTCGAGAATGTTCTGGTTCTGGCTAGTGTATAACGATCATTTCGAAATGGCAGTAATTGCATATAAAAAGACCAGCGGCGCAACCGCCAGTCAGTCTGCGTACGAAAGGCGAAGGAAACGAAGCTGTCTATTGTGAAATAAAATAACACTCGTGCAAAACAGCATTTTGATTTGACTTATTGTTTTTATGTGTGATTTATTAGCATGGAAAAGAAGCAAAAAAATAGACAGCGAATGCAGAACGTTCAAAGATAAATGGAACTTTCAGTATTTTATGATTGAGTCCAGCAATAAGGCGTTATGTTTAATTTGTAATGAAGCAATAACTGTTTTCAAAGGATATAACACTAAGCGACACTATGTTTCGAAACATCTTCAAACTTACTCGAAATATACAGGAAGTTTGCGGGCAGAAAAAATTGCAGCTTTGAAGAGCGGACTGAAATCGTAGCAATCTTTGTTTACCAAAGCGAATACTGAATAAGAGTCTGCAACTCGCGCCAGCTTTCAATGTGGCTCTTGAAATCGGAAAACGTGGAAAACCATTCACCGACGGAGATATGATGAAAACAATGCTTGATTTCAGTAGCCGAAGAAATATGCTCTGAAAAGGTAAATTTATTTAAAAGTGTCAGTTTGTCAGCAAACACCGTGTCTCGGAGAGTGCACATATCATCTCAACTCTCTGACAAAAATGGACATCTTGAGTGGTTTTCTCTAGCCTTGGATGAGTCAATGGATGTGTCGGATACTGCTCAGGTGTTAATTTTTATTCGCGGACTATGTAGATAAATGCTATGAAGTGTATGAAGAACTTGATACTGATAGTATTCACTTTTAATGGAGTTAAAAATGTCATTAGTAAAAAGAAACTTGAAATCTCTTACAACTGATGGAGGCAAGAATATGCGTGGTAAAAATAAAGGAGTGGTTGCACTTGGGTGAAAGGCCGTGGAAAATGATGGTGGTTCAAAACCATTAGTTTTATATTGTATCATTCATCAACAGTCGTTGTGCGGAAGATGTTTGGATATGTCTGAAGTTCTAAAACCAGTCATATCAGTTAACTTCATCAAATCAGATTCGAAAAAATGACTTATCATATCATACTGCCGCACATTGGCTTACTTGCTGAAAAGTACTTCGGCGCTTTTTTGAACTTCGAGAAGAGATCGAAATTTTTTGAGTGAGAAGCATTGTCCTTTTGCCGATTCAGATAATAGTGAATGACTGTGGCAGTTAGCATTCTATGTCGATTTGACAAATTATATGAACGAACTGAATTTGAGATTGCAAGCAAAAAATAAGCTCCCTGATTTATCCACCAATATCAAATTCTTTAGACAGAAAACAATACTATTTCAATCGCAAATAATAAACGCAAATAAAAGTGTTTCAAACATTTTAAAACATGTGAAATATTCGGCCACACTACAGAGACTTGCACAGATTTACAGTGCAGTGATATGAGTGAGAACTAATATCAAAATTCATCTTCGTTGGAATTTTATAAGAGTCTTCCACTGGGACAATTTGATAATTTGCATAAATTTACTCGTGGATTGTTTTCTGCTTTTGGTACTACTTACTTGTGTATTAAAACGGTGGTTAATATGACAACACAAATTTACCATAACCTCTACCACTACGTTTTCGTAGTGTTCCTGTTTCCTAATATGAATGTATTTGCAATATAGTTTAATTGAAGACATATCTTTAAGGTGACGATAACAAAGAAATATATATTTATATTCCCTGTGTCTCTAATAGTTAATAAGAATTTCAAAATTGAAAATTCCTAATAGTTTTATACATACACATATAGCTAATGAGTCTGTAAAGAAATTTACCTATTTATAACAGTAGCTTATAAGGTTTTTAGTACATGAAAAATAGATAAACGCATCGTGTCGAAAATAAAGATGTGATATTTTTATGAGTATGGTTACTCAGGTAGTATACCAGCGATGAATAGTTTCGGTCATCACAGATTGTGTACATATACAGATGCTATCACCAATGACGTTTTTCGTATTAAATATGTATATTCTGTATGATAACGCTCAGTAAAGGTTAAGTGGCTTCATATCAATGTTTATCCATACAGATATTTAGATAATATATTTTTAGTACCCAAGGTTGGTGCGATCTAAACAGTGCATGTCGATACACTTGCTATGCAATTATTTAATGATATACGCGTATCACTTTTAAAATTAATAACGTTTAGATTGTTGATACTTTTATATCTTCCTAAAGTACTTGGTGTCTGGTTATTTATTGTCCATCTTTGTCAGACTGAAAATTCATCAATAGGTGCTAAAAATACTTTAGTTTTGTCAAGTCGGATTTTTGATAGTTTTACCTACTCTGAATGTGACTTACTGTGATAGAAAACCATAGTTGTTTTAATTCACGTGTTACTTATCAATATTTTTCGTATATAAAAATTACAAAAATTGATACAAGTAGCGTACCGTTGTCATATCTCTCTAAAGACACCTATTTTATTGAACAAAAATAACCTCTTGGATTTGACATGTTTTACAGATGAGGCGTGGTTTTATTTGTCAGGGAATATCAATTCACAAACCATAAGAATGGGGAGTGCTGCGCAGCCTCACATATTTTGTGAGTCTCCGTTACATCTCCAGCAAGTTGGGGTGTGCATTGGTGTTTTTTGCAGACGATTCATATCCATAGTCTTTGAAGGAGTCATCAATGCCCAAATGTATCGAGACAACATCTTACAACCCTTCATAAACTAACTTTACGAAGACGAGTTGAAGCAAGCATATTTCCAATAAGATTAGGTACTTGGTTTGCCACATTTAAAGAACATCATTTCTAAAATAGAGTTTCACACATTCCTGAGTTGCGAAACCGAATAATTCAGGGATGTGCCAATATTACACCCTAAATGCTCCAAAACAAATCGGAAAAAGTGACAAGGTGTGTAAAATTGAGTTTTTAATAAATGGTGGCAATTTTAAACATTTCGTAATAAATTGAAAATAAACTATAAATAAAGCCATAGGTGTAAAACATTACATTCAAAATAACTAATAAGCTCGACATCAGTAGTATGTATTAAGTTTTATTTGACAATCTGATTAGCTACATAATCAATATAATTACAACTACTGACGTTGAATTAGACACACAACCTTTTACCAACTTTTACCTAACAAATATTTGCTCATATGGTACTTGATTAGGCATATCATGTGTTCATAAATATTTGAGATCAAGGTCAAAATAAAGGCGCGAAATGAGAGATTTAAGTTGGCAGTAAAATAAGTTCCTCTATCATTATACGTAGCATAAATCGATTGTCATAGTGGTCATAGTGTTTATGCGACGTTTTTGTCTATTTTCGCCCAAAATTTATATTGCTTCTTGTTCGACGTAGTTTTTTCGTGTCGTTGTTTTGAATATTTTAAAAGCCTGGTTCTTTGAAATCTATTGAAGGTATTTTAATCCAATAAAGTAAGACTTTAAGTTTTAAAAGTACGGTAAGGAAATTAATTATTTGCCAGTACCAATCTGTATATTTGGTTGCTCATGATTCTCATCTCCAACATTTAGAACGCAGTGTATATTACACTGTTCTATTTCGGCACCAGGAGATCCAGTGAATATTTGTACATTGTATAAGTATTGCCTATGATAATTGAACATAAGTCGGCGATTTATATTCAATACAGTCTTTTAGTGATAGAAATTACAATTTAGCGCGTTATTTGACAACTTAAGCATGTTCCCAAATAGTGTTATAAAGTAAGAAAAAGAACGATCCAACACTAATTCAAACGTCTCTTGAAGAAACGACTCACAAATCGCAGCCCAGGATTTTCTTGTCCAAATTTGTTAATTCAAGGTTTTAATATGGTATCAGTGACTGTACTTCATATTAATTATTATATAACACAGGGTTTAATTTAATTTAATCGAGAATAATTCTGCAATATTTTCAAGAATAATGTTAGATATTTATTTTTATACCATTTAAAAAGCATCACTGCAATATATGTATGTCTAAAATATTTCAATGATACTGGAAGATTATACGAAATGTTTTCTCATACATGTTTATAATTAAAGCGCTAAAGTTAGGAGCCGGCTGAGGTCGTCTTCTCATTAGTCGGATACGTGTATGTGCATTTTCAAGTAACTATTTATGTACTGGAAATCCTGCGAGTTGTCTTAATGGGTAGAGATTTATGATGGCGCCATAGATGTTCAACTTTCATAATACATTGTGGAGCGAGTTTTAGTGTTCGGCAACTCATTTATTTAGACAAAAACTTCTCGTATAAGTCGTTAACGCTAGCGAATTTATTTCTTCCTCTTCTTTTTCTGTTGTTTAAAATTTCGGGTTTTAAATTATTTATATTAAGTATCTCTAAGCGATTTAAATATGTGTATATGTACATAGGTAAGTACATATGTATATCGTTGCGATCATGAAAAAAATATCTTGATTATATACTTATTAATAAGAAAACGGATAATCCGAGGAATAATTTAATAATGCAGTAACCATGTAGTAAATCGTCGATTAGATAAGTGATCTTTTTGATAATCTTATCAATTATACCATCTACAAGTTAAGGTTGCTTGGAATTTTATCTAAAGCGCGTACGCAGTGCTCAGACTTCGTCTATGATTATAATGTACTGATTTGAGATAGCGAAAACGCTAAATTGTAAAGAAGAAAATTGTTATCAGCGTGTGGGTAGTAGAACTAGAACTTACTAATAACTAGAACATTCCTTGAAGAATACAATAAAATCAGATATAATGCTTGATAACATCCATTCTTACCAATAGGAACAATATTTTTAGTTTTATATATCCACGTGTAATATATTAATAGATCTGGAAAATAAAAATAAAAATTAAATATAGTATAGATGTACACCGAGTCCAAAATAGAAAATTTATTGAATAAAAGCTATTGAACATTACATTGCATGATATTTAAAGAATTATATAACTTTGTAGCTCCAATAATAAGGATAGTAGCCAGAAGAACGGCTCTGTATATTTAATTATGCATTAGTTATTAGATATTATTTTAAGATGCTAAATGGTGCTTTTTTGTTGTGTATGTTTTGATTTATTGATAAATAAATGTTAATTTTATTCCACTGACGAAGTTGTAACTAAAATCAGATTATATTCTAAAGGTTTTGGAATATATTTGATCTTTGTTCGAATTGGAGTGTTATAATTGACCTAACAAAGTGGAAAAACTATCAGAAAAATAAGATTTATTGATATGTGTGGCGACTACAGCTACAGCGATTGTTCTGCTGTATTGCTTGACGAACTACCACTGCTTGCTCTGTATGTTGTGCGCGTTGACGTAAGTAATATTACGTTCTTAATACTGCGGATAGCCGAACCTGTAGTAATTATTATTATTACAGGATAAATGATAACAGAAATTGTTTGTCAATAAAAGTAATTGACTAGCCTGCATTTTTATAGTTATACCTCCTTATCAACTCATCGAGGAGGGTCGTAAATTCGTACATTTTCGTTGTTTCTTTAAATTAAATAATAAATAATTTTGTTGAGAGCATTTTTATCTGTGTTTCGATCAAATCTCAAACATTGTCTGAACAAGTATATTTAGGTTTTTTATACGATTGTTGTTATAAGGTTGTATAATTGAGAATTATGTCGATAAGGATGTTTTTTGCGCTTAAACAATGTAAACAACTTATAAATAACGCTGAGATTTTTGCGTTACTATTTCTTCCAGAACACAGAATCTTCTCTCATCCCTTCAAAAATTATGGTTTTAATCATAAAATCAGTCAGATTTAGGCGGACTCTTTAGGTACGAATGGCACTAAAACTATTCAGATTGCTATCAATAGTTGTTTTCTGCAGTAGCCAAGCCGTTAAGTCTCAAAATATTATAGCATATCCCAATTGAAATTTTATGTATGCAAAACCTAAAGACGCAATACTGTAATGTAATGTATGCAGCAGATTTGGTGTGTCATATAAAGTAAAAGTATTGAAAACGCCGTTTAAGGACAACAACGTTTCTTTTGGGACATGTTTTTATTATTGATATTCTTCTCTTGTGTACTATGGCCCAAAAGTTTAATCGCTACTGATTGTACATTAAACTCAATTCTAATTTTAAAATACTTATTTGTGCAAATTTCTAGAGTTATGGAATGCTCTTTACAGTCTGATACTGGTAGTATTCAAACTGGACTTACAACCAATAGTATACTCGGCCGAATACCGAACATTCTGCGAACTTCATCGCCGAATAGCCGAATATTAGGCAAAAGTATTCGGCTGGCGCATGAACGAGAAAAAAAAGGAGTAAACTACTACCTGAAAATGTAGAGAAATTGGTCTTTCTGAACCATAATTTTCCACTTCTAAATGTTCATTCCGTAATTCAAGTGCATAGACATTTATTTGATCGATTTATGTAAATTTTTATAATACGGAAGTTGTTTATATACTTATACTACTTTAATGATTACCAGAAAAATATATTATTATAAAATTATTATATGTATTTTTATGACCTTTTTGTACTTATCCTATTTTTCTGATATTTTTTCCACTTCTAGGTCAATTACTACACTCTAATTCGAATAAAGATCAAATTAATTCGAATTAGAGTGTTGTAATTGACCTAGATTATTATAAAATAAATATATTTTTATTTTATCAATTACCTGAGTACAACAAGACATCTTACTTAAAAGTATTCGGTATACGGCCGAATAGTACCTAGATATTCGGCCGAATAGGATAAAAGTAGCCGAATAGGCCGAATACCGAATAGTAGCCGAATATTCGTTGCATGTCTAATTTAAATACTAAGGTTGCTACTATGTTCCACACACTTTATCAGGCCGTGTAAAATACGCCTTGTCAGTTCGCTAAATGATAAACCATGAAAGGATAATGTCCCTCCACATCTGTTTTCCTAGAAATTTACTTGTCAATTAATCGCAATAAAAGTTTTTAGTTTAATCCAATCAATTTTATTCCACTGAAGAAGTTGTTACGAAAACCAGATTATAAATAAATTTTACTTTTGTTCGAATTGCAAGTGTTATCATTGACCTAACAAGTGGAAAAAACTATCTAGATAATAAGATAAGTTAAAAGGTCATAAAAATACATATTTATAGTTTAATCCACTGCGGTCGGAAATGTCAAAGCAACTCACGCATTGAAATGGCGCCGTAACCATTTCAAATGTGACCATTATGTCACTAGTTAATAATAAGATTATTATGAAATAAATAACTTTTTATTTTATCAATTACCTGACTACACAAAACATCTTACTTAAAAGTATTCGGCCGAATAGTACCTAGATATTCGGTATTCGGCAGAATAGACCGAATGCCGAATAGTAGCCGAATATTCGTTGCATGTCTATAAAAGATCTTTATTTGAAAATCCAGGAACATGATGCAGTGGCAATTGGATGCGCAATAATTGAGGAAGAGTTCATTTACCAGCAAGAATATGATCCTGAACACACTGCAAATGCGGTTAAATAATATTTCCAGGCGAAATCTGCTGTCAATGTTCTATTCTTAATAGAATGAGCACCTCAACGCCTTGTTTGTAATACAACAAAATTTCTGTGGATCAATTGGAACATGAAGTTCTGAAAATATCTTCTAGTAATAAAGCAGCATTCTGTAATTCTCTGCAGAATGTGTATGATGTTTTAGGCGAATCATATTTGAAAACATTAATTAAAAGGATGCTTCGTATCTGGCAGGCAATAATAAAGCAAAAGACGGCTAATTTAAAGAACATTGAAAATAATATGTGTAAAAAATATTTTCAACTTTATTCTGTTACGAAATGAAACTTTTGTATAATGTGATCAAACTTATAAGCGATATTATAGATATACCGGGTGATTTTTCGAAAGCGACCCACCTAAAATATATCAGAAACTAAAAGGAATATCAAGATTTTCAAAAAACACTTCTACTTTTAATTCAAGACGGAAACAGTTTGACATATGAATTACATTTTTGACGGTTACAACTGCATCCCTGCGAGTACTCCTTCACTAATTTTAAATGGAACGACCCATCGTGTCGTACCTGAAATGCAAGCTTATTCTATTACGATTTCGATATGTATCAATTGTTCACTTCTTTTAATTTATCATCGAAATATGATAATTTTCATAGTGTACACTCTTACAGCCAGTTGGGCGTAGAAAGCGTACCAAAAAAATAAAAGAAGCCGTTGGTGATGTTGCTTTTGATTACTGTCACATTAGTTGCTGTCATTCAACTTCACATGGATTATATAAAAATTTTATACTCTATTGCTGAGTGGGTGGACGTTATTTACATTTCTGGTGCTGAGCAATGCGTTCGTTGCACGGCAAGAATTTTTAATCAAACACATCCAGAAAACTCATGGATCATAAATATGTTGGCGAACTTGTACAAACTGCATCTGTAGTGAACAAGAAAAAGCGTGCCAATAGGATAGTAGAAGAACTGGTGGAGATCGAAATAATTCGAAACTTTACTGTGAATCCTCTGGACTTTCTTACTCGTCGGTATGCAAAGTAACAAATATGCATAAATTCCACCCTTTTAAAATGTAAATAGTGCAAGAGCTTAGTAGAGAATTGCTGTTTATACATTTTCAATTCAGAGTTTTCTTGTATTCCACCGTAGTTGGTAGAAGCAGCGAAAGTAGCATCACTAACACTTATTCTTCGTTGTCTGTTCATGTCTGAAGAAAGAAATGATTAATTTATTCTAGCCATCTTGATGGCGCTCGACCTCTGGGTCTTCAGCGTTCCACTTTGCCCTGTACTATAAGTTTTTCAAGGTTGTCTTTACCTCTGAGTGTGATATGTTCAAAGTATTGCAGGCTTCGTCTATGGCAAATGTTGGATACTCGGTTCGTGATGTCCAGTTACTTCAGGATTGACTAATTCGTTCTTCGAGCTATCGATGGAGATGCGCAGCATTTTCCTGTACGTAGCACCACATCTACAGGGTGGCCCATTAGTGTGTGGAACTGCAATAACTTAGGATAAATTATATAAAAAAAAATTAAATAAAAGTTGTTATATTTGCGCAGATACACATTTCTAAAATATTTTGAGATATACAGGGTGTTCAGCCTAAACGAGACAACATAAAGTAAGCTTTTTTTAAATAGGACACCCTGTATATTTGTTTACCATCGAATTCAGTGTAAAATTCTGCACCTGTCTTTTCTTTTCCCATAAATTGTGACGTTGCCAAGTTGAAGCGAAAAATATTAAGATTTGACGAAAATTAGTGCACTATAAATGCTTCCTAGTAAACGTTATTAATGAACGAAGGCAAAGGATGGCTGAAATGTTTGAACCGAGTAGAAGTTTCGTTTGGGGTTCGGGGTGTTTTTTAGATAAGCATTAATTCAGGAGATTTCAATTAACAAAAACTTCATTTTTTTTAATGGAACACCCAGTAAATTATTATACCATCTTATAAAACTATTTTTTCCCTTCGAATTATGTCTGTATATTGTACTCTCTAAAATTGACTGGTTTTAAGAAAATTGCATTTTTTTGTTTACGATTTAACAATATTCACATTTTTAACAAGTAAACTCTGAATGTGACGTTTAAAATACTACTATTTTTCATAATTTTTGTGACAAAATGAAACCAGTATAAATTTCTACCTTTAAAAACTAATAAAATTATTAGGGTATCTACAAAGTCAAAACAAACAAATTAAGGAAAATAACAAACAACAAACAAGAACGAACTTAAAACGTTAGATAACTACATATTTAACTAAATGTTCAAAATGACGCACCATTTACTTCCATACAATAAGGTATGCGATCTTCAAATGCCCTACTAGCACGTTGTCGACATCAGTAGTTCGGAAAACCTCCCTCATTCTATTCTTCATGTCTTCTATAGTAGTCGCGGATGTTTTGTACTCTTGTTCTTTGACGTAACTCCACAAAAAAAATCCCTTTTTGTAAGATCTGGTGAACGAGGTGGCCATTTATAGGATCCCCCTCTACCTATCCATGATCCAGGAAATTCATTACTTAAATGTTTTTGATCAGTTGAGTATGGTGAACTGGTGCCCCGTCATGTAGACACCACATTCGCCACCTAACATCTGCAGGTAAATGCTGAAGTTGTTGGTGTAATTCGTTTTGTAAGGAATTTAAATAAACTTGCCCATTAACATTTCCATTAAAGAAATATGGGCCCATGACATGATTCCCAATTGTTCCACCCCATACATTTAATGACCACCTTGTTTGACTAATAGTCCGTATACAATGAGGTTGATCTGTTGCATAATAATGGAAATTCTGTCTATTAACAAACCTATTTTTATGAAAAGTTGCTTCATCGACATATAATATGTACATAATTGAAAAAATCTCTGTTTTGCTGAATTTGTTGTTGAGCCCACTCACAGAAGGTTACCCGCTTTTCATAATCATCATCTACTATGTAGTTCCTGCATTCGTTGTATATGGTAAGGATGCATTTTCTTGTGAGACAGAATTCTTTGGACGACAGTACGACTTAAGTCGGTTTGTTTTGATATTTCCCTTGTCGAGATATGGGGATTTTCCCTAACGTTTAACATTACAGATATCTCGTCCTGTGACATGACAGTCTTCAACCCTTCGCTTTTTTCGTAACACTACCAGTTCTGGTAAATCGTTGAAGCAAATTCCAATGTCTCTTTTCTTGGCTGTCTTCCATCAGGAAATTCCTGTCGATGCATCCTTTGTGCGAGTAAACAGTTTTTATCACATTCACCCAGTACAAAACTCAAATCTGTCAAGTCTTCTATCGGAAAATTTATGATTTTGATTGCTTTCTCGTTCTTAATAGTTAATACGTGTAGATACTAACTAATCTCTCTGACTTCAAATGTGAAAATGCCAGAAGTTGTATGTTAAACGTCACATTCAGAGTTTAGTTGTTAAAAATATGAATATTGTTAAATCATAAACAAAAAAATGCAATTTTCTTAAAAACAGTCAATTTTAGAGAGTACATTATACAGACATAATTTCAAGGGATAAAATAGTTTTATGTTTATATGGTATAATAATTTGCTGGGTGTTCCATTTAAAAAAATTAAGTTTTTGTTAATTGAAATCTCCTGAATTAATGCTTATCTAAAAAACACCCCGAACCCCAAACGAAACTTCTACTCGGTTCAAACATTTCAGCCATCCTTTACCTTCTTACTTACCAAATAAGTTTACTTGCTTATCGCTAATAACATTTACTAGGCAGCATTTATAGTGCACTAATTTTCGTCAAATCTTAATATTTTGCCCTTCAACTTCGTAACGTCACAATTTATGGGAAAAGAAAAGACAGGGCTAGGTGCAGAATTTTACACTGAATTCGATGGTAAACAAATATACAAATATATAATATATATTTGTATATTATATATTGTATATATAATATACAAATAGAATATATACAAATATATATTCTATTTCTATGTTTTTTTTATATAATGTCCTGTTATTGGGTTCGCCTGTTGGGCATTAAAGATTATTATTATTATTATTATACAGAGGGTCATATTTAAAAAAAGCTTACTTTATGTTGTCTCGCTTAGGCTTAACACCCTGTATATCTCAAAATATTTTAGAAATATGTATCTGCGCAAATATAACAACTTTCATTAATTTTTTTTTTATATAATTTATCCTAAGTAAGTTATTGCACTTCCACACACTAATGGGCCAGCCTGTATATGTATCTTTAGGGCGTCTATCAGCGCTATTAATGGTCCATGACTTAGATCGAACTGTTAACTTGTTTACTGTCACAGAAAAAAACATTTGTTTTAGTAATGAATGCTCCGTTTTTCTTAACTGGACATGTGAACAAACATAATATACGTACTGAAGCGATAAAAATGTTCATATTATAAGAGAGCAGCATACCTACAAACTTCAACAAAATTATGTTTGGGCAAGAATACTAGGTGATTCAATTGTTGGACTCATTTTCTTTAGAGAAACACTGATTGGCAATGCTTATTTGAATATGTCGCAAAACATCATCCATCCTCTAATAACTGAGGAACTGGAAAACCAGCTTGACGCAGAAGGTAGCCAAATATTCGATGAACAACAATTGCTCTTCCAGAACTGGTAGATGTGGTCCACATCTACCAGTTCTCCACAATTATTGTGGAACGATTAAGTAGCCTCCGTGATCACCAAACTTGACATGCCCTAACTTTTTTTTGTGGGGTCATTTAAAGTCAGCAGTTTATAAGACTCAACCAATAGATTTAAATGATTTACGTCAACGAATTATTTATATTTTATATTTTTTTTTATTTATATTATTTCTTAGGAGAACCTTTGAAAAAACGGGACAGGAATTTGAAAGCCGACTTTACTACTGCACGGAGAACAATGCTGCCCATTTTGAGTATTTATTGTGAATATTGGAATAACCAAACAAAATTCTCTTTGCTATCGTTGCTTTACTTACATTAGCAATGTTGACAAATCGTTCAATCTTACTTTATTTATACATACCAATTTATGAATGTATGTATGTGAGATAAACTATCCAATCCCAAAGTATGTTACCTCAGTCACATCTAGTCAATAAGAACCGCCCTCACAGGATGTTTTACTTAATCCTAACGGTATGCTTTAAAATCTTATACAAATTAAGGCTAGGATTATATTTATATTTCTTATCTTTTTCTTATGCAGTGTTGTACTTCGTGGATTTCACGCAATTGTTCTTATCAGTTGGAGACATCGTTACTAGATAACGACAAAGAAATTAAAATTTTATCTGAAATTTGCACCACGTACAACAGTTATAGTGTGGCTTATCCATACATATAAATATGAGTACACTTCTACATATATGTATACATATTTAATTAAAACTATTTAGTATTTAGTGTAATGTGCAATCAGTTTTAAAAATCATGTTACAGAACTAATACTCGAAGTTTGCTCGGCATCTGTTTTGAAGTCCCATTACAACATTAGTATTCGCCTATTAAAAATCGTGGTATGTTATAGAGGACGTGGTTCTTAGTTTTTAGCGGTTGGAGAGATACATAGGAGCTTTTTCAACAGGATAGACATATACAGCGTTAGTAAAAAGTCTCGAAACGGACGAATAACTTTGTTCCTATGATGAAGTTTTACAGCAATTTTCAAATGTGTCAATGTCTAAAATAAGTAAATTTATAGCGATGCAAAAGTTAAAACGCTTTTAAAACTGTCAAATGTGACGGCAAAAAGAATGCAAACACTAAACAACAACTTTTTTCAAAGGTACCTTGTTTTTTCTGTATTAGGGCACTGTTTTAATTTTTTAACTGATTTCTTGTGAATAAAAATAAACATCTTAATACTTCCTGAACGTAGTTTTTTATTTTGCATTCAAAACTCTTAAAAAAATCTGGGCGTTCCGTTAAAAAAAAAAATTGGACGTATTGTCGATTAAACCGGAAGTGAAAAAAATATAAACTGGATTGCATAAAATGCATTTATATTAACTATACCCCCATACCAAATTTCAGAAATCATAACTTTCAAATAACAAAGTTATTCGATCGTTCCGGGACTTTTTACTAACGCTGTATACAATATCTACCTATTTCGAAATTAATATATAATAGAAACTGGTAACAAAAGTAAAGTAACAATCTTTCTTTTTCTACCTACATACATGTGGTATGTAAATTCTTCTATTTCTCTATTATTCGCCTACTGACGATATGGTTTAGGTGTCTGTAGCTGGCACCCACCTCGAAAACTTTAATAAATCTAATATTTATATATACAGACTGATTCACGACCGTTACACATTTGAAGTTTACGGTACTTGAACGAGTGGATCTTTTTAATATTTTCTCCATAATTCTTCTTCCAGAATGGTTATTTTAATGCATTTGTTTTGTTCCTTCTATTTTTATATCTGGCAATTACATACGTAATTTAACAGTAAGTGATACGTGCTGCTGAAACAAAGATAGAAAGAAATCCAAAAGATTTCAATAAGGACTTACAAATCTATATCACTATACTCGTATGTCTAAGACCTCAACACCAAGATCTGACATCTTAAAATTCGTGTTTCTAACCTCACCAAAAAATTACTGCGCACTATCCATTGCGCCAACATTTGCCGCGACAATTGTTGCCGATCAGTACACAGGCAGGTAATATTGAAACAGCTGATCATTGTTTATCGTGGTTAGAATTCTTATACTTCGATTATTTGATAGTACTCGTGAAATTATGTTTTCTTTGGTTTTGTAAATAGTAGTACATAGTAAGTAGTAGCAGTTTTGCGAATTTAATTATATTGAAGGCAATTTTTGATGTAAATATGCAGTAAGTAAGTTAAATCCATGGAAGTTTAGAGATGAAACTAAATTCTTTTGCTTGAAAATTCTTTTAGATCATATCACTGCATATTGTTATATATACATATATATATACATCCCGCTATATGTATGGAGTCCGCACGAAAGTGCAGACATATAGCGTCCATAGGAAGGAGTACTGCGCGCCAGGTTTCGATTGAAATATATTGGTTGCCTATACCGCCACATCACTTTTACCACTTCAGTATAAGCTAAAAAATATTTAAAAATTTTTAGAGTACTATGCTTGTGAACTCCTTTTATGTCACCATTCATTTAGACTCCGGTGTATATTTCGTTTCATTAAATAGATTTTGTGGAGTCCGTATATATTTTTCATACCATAATTGATATGGATACTTACTTTATATTAATCAGAAGTGTTTCTTCAGCAAGCCTATAGTAAAAATGGCGGCGTTTCCGGTTAAACAGGAAATAAAGTGGAATTCGAACTTTTAAATCGTATGGAATTTTGCATTCGAAATTCTAGTATGTTTAAATATAAAAAAACACATGTTGATTAAGGCAAAAGAAATAGGCAGAATAGTGAAAGTGATTGTTAGAGATTAATTCTGACAAGGGAACACCGGCAGGTGTCCCCCTCCGATTTCGATGAAACTTTACAGATCGAAAGAGTACCTCAAAATAAGAGACACGTATTTTTTTTATCTGCGTACCCGCACGATTTTGGGGTACAGCCCCCTCCAAAGTTTGGACGAATTTTCAATTTTTGCAAATATTTCCTAAACTATAACAGATATTAAATTTTCTTCTTAACATAATTTGCAACATATTGCGTGGCCCTAAGGGTGGCGTCGTCCGTATTCGCAGAAAGTTAATAACGGGGGACGGGGTACCCCATACACCCCATTTTTTTAACATTTTTTCTTTTTCTTATTCATCAAAAGAAGGCCGCTTTTACATAGAATACGATGATGTATAACAAGTTTAGAAAATTAATAATTGTAAGAATAGAAAAATAATAATAAAGCTTCAAAATTAATAAACTTGCCTATTGATATAAATCAAATGAACTATAACAAATATAATTTTCTTTGCTTAACATAATTTCCAGCATAATACATGGTCCCAAGGTAAATATCTCCACAAAAACTAATAACGGGGGACGGGGTACCCCATACCCCCCATTTTTTTAATAATTAATTTTTTCATTATTCATCAGAAAAAGATCGCTTTTACATAGAAAACGGTGATGTATAATAAATTTAGAAAATTAATATTAGTGATAATAACTCAAATTAAATATATGTACATGTTTATTGTCATGAATTTGATATGCTCTGTTGCCCTTACAGAACTATGACATAGATTTACATCAGAGAAATAATATTATTAAGTTGCAATCCCCAACCCATAATCCGTTTTCTTCACCAAGATTTTTCGACGTATTCAAATACTCGTGGTATAAGAGTGGATATGTTGAGGAAAGACCTGGGCCTTTTAAAAATCCTGTAGAGTTTTGTTTTAACAAAGATGCGCAGTCTTGTAAGTGAGCTTGGAGTAGATATAAGAATGCAAACAATGTACGAAGTGTAGTAGTACAGAGTCAACGGGATGGTTGGTAGCAGCCAACTTGGAAGATTGAGATGGCAAAAAGGCTGCTGATTAGTAATACACACAAATTAAAAGGAAAGAAGAGATATATTAATGATGATTTGATGATGGAAGCTACAACGAAACTTGATGGAGATGACGAAAGAAGAAGGAGGTAGACGCAAAGAAGTGGAAGTGGATACCAAAACATCAAAATTGCAG
>SMLS01065058.1:0-12785 GCA_004785975.1 Popillia japonica
AACGAATAGTTACCGAACCCATATTCGGACCGCCTTATGTCAACTAAACTAATTATGTGTTGAATATGCATTAATTACACTTAGTTTGATATTGTAGCTCAATTATACCTAACCCTTGCTGGTTGTGCGCCTGCCCTTCAATATATCTCGTCCTGCCGCCCGATAGTTACAAGTTCGAGTTGAATGTTTTCGTACGGTCTGACTTTAATGTTTGCATATCTTTCATTATTCATGGACTCTGGGACAGGGTAATTGTTTCTAATGTGTTTGTGTATCGAGTTAATTGTTGAATTATTAACGTTGATATGGCGGCAGGACCTTTCTAACTAGGGAGAAAGAGAAACACAATAGGTGGGGTATTATGGAATTGCTCGCTTAAAACGAAATTACATCAACAAATGTTTTTGCGCGATAGAGCCCCGATGGTAATGCTCGGTGATGATAGAAGGAAACCGACGCAAGTTGAAGATCGGTCTGAATTTTGCTGTGCTACTACGAGATGCTCGACGACTCCGTAATTGTGTTTGTTTGAAGGGCTGTTGAAGTAGACGCTGTGTTATTTAACTAGTGATGTATGTTCTACCATTCGCTTGCCTGACTATGTGCACGAGCTTTCTGGAGAGGTAATATCGTGCGAGTTGGGTATTCATAGCTCGTGTGGTGAAAAGTTAGGATAATAACGTTCGTCTACGATGCAAGAATATCTAAATATTAAATTTTATTATGGAAATCTTTGGGATGATGAAAAAATTCCCGCAGCATCTGGTTCGGTTCTGAAATTTTAAGATTAATCTCGAAATGATTAATTATATGGTTTGGAAGAAATATTGTTGGATTTTGATTTAAGTTTCAGATTTGGTTTCAAATGCCCACGCCAAAATGTAGATGTATAAAATATATTACTAAATATTTTATACTAATTAATTAAAAAATATGTCAATTAAAAATACCTATTTTAATATACAGAAAAAGGTAGTGGCTGTTGAGAGCATAGAAGGGGGCTTGACAAAAAAAAACCCTAAAGCACTTAAAGTGCAGAAACTCAGACTCTATGCTTATTCTTAGTACGCTTAAAGAAAGTAGAAGGTAAA
Source organism: Popillia japonica (assembly GCA_004785975.1). Lineage (NCBI taxonomy): Eukaryota > Metazoa > Arthropoda > Insecta > Coleoptera > Scarabaeidae > Popillia > Popillia japonica. The sequence goes on from SMLS01065058.1 coordinate 1,092, forward strand.
AAGAACATCGAATGACAAAAAATATATAAAACAAGGAGATTGTCTCAACATATTAATATTCATGTATGATGTAATAGGGACAACAACAGCAGAAATAGAACAATGAAATACAACAATGAACTACAGTAATATAATATTATAAATTACAACTACTAGAAAAGAAAGCACTAATGCATGCGAATGAAGCTATGTTGATTTTGCTCTCTGAATAAAAGAGAGAAACGAGAATAATGAACATATAGGAAGAATATATGAAACAGCCAAAAATAAAAATTAACATGAAAAGAGCGAGATAGCTGTAATAAATGTAGGACAAATCTTAAAGGAAAATATAACAACAGAACAGAAATTAAGCAATTAAATAAGTATTAAAACCAGTTTTAGTAAAACCAAAACAAAACACATTTACACTGCAACAAACACCTCTTAAAATTTGACCTAAATGCGTAGAATAGTAAAGTAAATAAGACCTCTTAAATCCTTGAATTTATAGTTATATGTAGTTTCTCTTACTCCTTATTCCCTCTTACAAGAGGATAATGTCTAACTGAATTGACACAAACAATTGCTTGAACAGTGGAACATTATGAAAATTTAAATTTCTGAAAATATTTCTTATACTTACGCGAAATATAATTGTTCTCATATTACTGATCATAACAAACATTCTAAACTGTATTATTTGAGTTACCAACTAAAATATATGCCTTTACTGTTGCTCATAACTGCTTACTTAGTAATAAATATAATACTATTCCTCAATTGGCAGATATTCAGAATTTAATCGGTTTATTATACGAACCACTTGAATTAACATACGACGGACTGGAACTAGTTATTGTTAGTTTTGTAGCTTTGTTGTGGGTCGATATATGGATTCTATTGTTAATGATAATTCCAAATACTGGATACAATAGCTGCGAAATCTGTACTAATCCACGACTATATAGTAGCAGTGTAAATGAAATATTTCCCACATTTACATACAGTTGTATGCAGTACTGGAATGGTTTGGAAATTCAGAGCAGTAAAAGTTAAACGGTAGCTGCTAGTTAGGTTGAATGTACCGATTATACTTTTTACTAATACCAAGTTTGTATATGTTTTCATCACCTTTCTAAAAGTCGAGATTTTAGAAACTACTGCATATTGAATTGGGATTAAACCATTTTTTTGTATTTGGCATCTGAATAACTATTTTAATAATTGTATTGAAGTTTCTAACTTCATTCTTAAAGCAACCCTAGTAGAATATGCAATCAAGGAACATGTGACTGAGAATATTTTCAAGTAGGTACCTACGTGTCCGTAAATGTTTGAAGCTGACGTCTGTCAAAATGTATGCAATATCTGTCCTTAAGGTTTACCACCCTGAGAATGTCAGTTGGATTGTTGGATTATTCATCTATAGCCATAGTGGCACGTCTATATTTTCGTTGTGTTTTAGTATAGCTTTTCTGTTCAGTTTTCATTTCCGTATTAGTTTTTCCTTGTATTGATAATCAGTTATTTTCATAACAACTAAAACAAGTTTATAAAATTTGTGTCAATGACATTTGATATTACCACATATTACATTCCAGTCAGGTTATGTTTAAATATGCGTTTCAGATTGTATTAACGATATTGCCATGGTCTTTACGGCCGAGCAAAATGCTTTCATTTTTCGGAGTGCCACACACAACCCTGATAGAAGCTGGACTTATTCTTTGGAATCATGCATAACGCAGTTTAATGAAGCGTTTCCCGGTGCAAATATTCCATATGATGTCTTTGTCAACTTTGTCAACATAAACGAAGAGCTCTGGATCGCTTTGGAACAAAGAATTGTATTTGTACGGAAAAATCAACAGGAAGACCTTCGCTTCTTACTCAAGCCGTTGTTGATGATATTCAGCAATGTATCAAAGATAGTCCAAAAAAGTCATTGCGAAAGTTATCAGTACAGACAGGTAATAATAAAAAGTGAATTTTAGAATTGGTTTAAGTTCGTTCTTTCTAGGATTATGCAAAACATCTTGCTCAAAAGCTTTAAAGAAAAGTCTCCATATTCATCCATATAAGGTTTCCGTAATTCATCGATTATACCCCATTGATTTTGAATCCAGAATGACATTGTAATTGGTTTAATGAAAACATAAACAATAATGAATTCATCTAACCTTTTTTACGGATGAAGCCTGGTTATATAAATTTTCAAAATTATAGAACATGGGCAACAGAAGACCAACACACTCTTATCGAAAATGACCTACACCCTTTAAAAGTTGGCATTTGGGTATCAAAATCACGTCGTAGAATAATAGGACCGATATTTTTCAATGATACTATCAATGCTGCACGTTATAGAGATATACTACAAGAATTTGTGGACTAACTCCATGATGACGAGTTGGAAAGAGGATTTCTTCAGCAAGATAATGCTCCAGCCCATACTGGACAAGGGACATTGACATTTTTAAGAGAGTTTTATGATGATCGTCTCATTAGCCAAGGTAGATGGCCACCAAGACCACTAGACTTATGTTCGGAAAGATTAAAGATAATATTTATAAAAATAGGTTACATAATTTAGATGAATTAATGCAAGCAATTGAAGACGAGATTCAAACGATTACACAAGAACAACTCCAAAATGTTTTCGAAAATATGAAACAAAGAGTTAATTTATGTCTGCAGCAGCATGGTCACCATTTCCAACATTTCTTGTAATTGGAATATTAACTAATAAAGAATGTTTGTATTTTTGTCATTGCATTGGTTTTATAGATATAATTTTTAATAATTATTTTAATTAATTTTAATTAGTAATAAATGTTTCCAAAAGGAAGCATTATTGTGTTTGATTTTAAGAAACAATTTTAATAATTATGCTGAAAGTAACTACCGTATGGGACGCTAATGTCAATTCTTGCGATCGAAATCAAATGTAATGTTACAAACTTAACAAACATTTACGGACACGCGATATGTTGTTAATTAAAACAAAACTGATTATTTAACCTATAAAATAGTAGGTACATCTTTTGACAGTTCTATACATATATTAATAAATAACAAATATACCTATTTATTGAAAACTATATATAATACATATAATAGTAATGTAGTACTCTGTACTTTGCAACAAGAATGAATAAATAATAAATAAAAATTATAACAAGTGTTGAAAATGTTGTCCTTCAGCAGCAATATATTTTAAAATTCTGGTCAAAATCATATTCTGCAACAATATTGGATTGTTATTAATATCCATACATTTCTGTTGTGATTCTTGCTGCATGTCATACAAATACAACACAGGTGTTTTAAATACATATGCTAGCAGTATTTCTTAGTTAAGGCAACAAGCAAAAAGTCGCAAGGTGTTAAGTTGCATGAGCGTGCAAGCCAAAGAATTTCAGTATTTCGGCTAATTATACGCTGATCAAACATTTTCTGAAGTAATCCAAAAATTCTGCAGTATGGTGAACTTCATTATCGTCCTACTGATTAAAAAATGTCCAACGATTTGCCTGATTGTAGCGATTCCTCAATAATTGCATTTGGCTTTTCACTATTCCAAATTCTTGTATTTGGTGAACTTAGGTATCCCGTTTTACTAAACCATGCTTCATCAGTAAATCATCATTTTTACAAACCAGTTACAAAATTCTAGTCTACGTCGGTAATCAATTTCTATCAATTCTTGTACTGTAGTCACACGGTATTGATAAAGTTGTTGTAAATCTTTCTTCAATAATTTGTGATTTGTACCATCACAAAGGTTAATTTGTTTGTGTAAATCAGGTGACGAACAGCTGTTAGTGGTTCATTTTCCATTATTTCTTCAACACGATAGACAACTTGAGTACCTACGTTTCTTAATTACTCCGTTGCCTAATTTTCTTGAAAGACTACAAGTTTCAGAAAACAGGTTTAGAATTCTATCCAATTTTTTTTTAAATTACATCTTATCCATTGAAAAATGTGAAAACTCAACTTCAAATTCTTCGATGTCATTCTGAACCGAGGAATTATATTAGAAAATCAACTTAGTAATAATTCGACGCAACCAGAACGTTTATTAGGCAATTAACACCATGTTTAACAAAAGCTTTTTAATGTAACCATTCACTAAATATATATTTATCTTATTTTCCTGATATTTTTTCCACTTCTAGGTCAATTACAACACTCTAATTCTAATAAAGATCAAATTTATTCCAAAATCTTTACAATGTAATTTGGTTTTCGTTACAACTTCGTCAGTTGAATAGAATTGACATTTAATTCGTGTCAAATAATAAATAAATAATAATCTAAATATGTATGTATGTAGAAGACAAATTTATCTAAGTTTTTTTCAGTTAAAACTAAGGCCAACAGTGGTGGAGGATGTCATAGAAATTTTACTTGTGGTCAAAAATTTTGCGCTCTTTGTAGACTGTTTATCTAATTCTTAGCTAAATATGTAGTGCTGCACATGAGTAAATAGCATTTATATGACGTTGTTACTGCAGGAGTAACCCGAAGAAGAAAATATTTTTGGTAACTCAATTAGAGTTTATAGCGTGCTTTGAAAACGAAACTATTTCGAAATATATATATATATATAAACGTAGTTGCAAAACTGGAAATCAAAAGAAATATTTTTCTAGCAATTAGTAGAACTCTAGATCACTATCACCCACAGGACACCAAACACTTGGATAAATGCCAACGCGTTTCGACAGCACTGCTGTCATTATCAAGGCGATAATAAAACTAAGCAATTAGTAATACATTAAAATTAAAGTGGTCCGCACAAATAAAAACATGCAGTCGGTGTTGCATCAAGTTTTATTCTAACATTTGCGTGCTGTACATTGTAATTAAAAAATATTTGCGCTTGACAACGTAAGCTGAACACATAGGTTTTCCCACTGTAGAACTGTACAATTTCTGTATCTGACAATATGTTTCTGTTATAACGACACTCGATTTAATTAAAACCATGGACAATCTGAAATTGTTTGAAATTCTTGGTATTGATTTATTTCCCTCCTATATTGAAAACGGAGCCTAGCAATTGTCGAAAGGATCGCTGCGTTTCACATGTTAATTTTATTTCCAAGTTGATTGTCTTGTCGCGCAGTTCCTGTTCCATTCAATTCCTCCCATCCGACGTACCACTTTACATCCCTTTTGCAGCCTTCTCTTCTTCTTCGTTGCAAATTTTCCTGAAATTGTTTCCATGCTCAATATACGAAGTTTCGGTTAGTCGTACTGTTGACAGGGAAGTGTACACCTATTTACGGAAAACTTCAAACCTAAAGCTAGAAACTAGGTATTCCGATCGTTAATTGAAACTTCGAAGAATACAACTGCTCGTTCTGGTAGTACTTGCCAGCGTTATTAATTTGACAACCGCAACTAATTTGTTCGGCGTAACGGCGTAACGGGGCTTAAATGAAATACGTGTATAGCACAAGTAGAAAGGGTACATGTATTACTTTACCATTTTCGTATTAATTATCAGAGCGGAAGAGGGAAAGCACCTTTGATATCTTTATAACAATTGCCTGCCTGATACTTGCGGCTTGTCACAAGAATTTCAAACCAGTTTTCGGTAAAGGAGATTTTGTTTAGAAATCCGTATTACGTCAGGTAGAAGAATATATAGATTACCAGCAATATGTACTACTATAGGTGTGAGTGTGCATACTTAGGCAGAGTGACACTTGTGGCGTATATATTTACAGTAAAAAACAATAAACTCTGATTAGCTGTTCCTATAAGTTTACTTTTGCCATTCTGGCATTCAGTTTCAATACATATAGCATGTGTGTGCTTAAGGTCCCGCAAATACTATGTGTACTTAGTTTTGACACTGGTATGATGAAACCACATTGCATGTACATACAAGCAGCGGATAAACACACATTGCAAGTGAATTAAATGGATTACAACTTGTTATACATTATGATGAAGTCGTCCAGATATTTTTATCACACCGTAAATAAAATACTTACTAACTGGACTTTTTTCCACTAATTTAAGCGGCTTCTTCTCTAAAAAAAGTGAGCAAGGCAGGTCATAAGGACAAGATAACTCTATATGAAGAGCGTTCATGCAAAATCAGACATCTCCACTTTTGGCCAAAATTTAGTATGATATGATATCGTAGTGTTCTTGATCGTTTGTATCGCTTACAATGCTCAGAATGATTCAGTTAGTTTTATCCCATAGTAATCTGAACATAGTTAGTTCAGTCAAAATCATACTTATCCAATTTGAAAATTAAATTTAGTATACCGAGCAAAACAGGAGATAATTTTTTTAGCGAAACGAAAGTAATCTAGGTCTTTACAATTACTTTCTGTATATGGATAAAAAGTCATTTTTAGAACAGAATTTATTTATTTATTTATTTTATTTTTTTATTTATTTGGACTGGGTCTGTCACAAGACTTCTCTAACTACCCATAATTTTAATCCTGTTGATAACATAATCTTTAATCCTTTTGTTACATTTTTCTCTTTAAAACAAAATAATTTAAAGTTGAGTTGTTGGATATAATATACCTATATGGAAAGGACTGCCTATCTTACTCTTCATAATCATGTCGAAGAATATAAAAATAGTAATAATTCTTCCGATTTACTTTATATAAATATATACTTTTCCTACAGTTTTATAACAAAAAAAAATTATTAGAAGAGAAAAATAAAGTGAACTTTATCCCAACAATTGACGTGTTTGCTGCGCTTGTGCGCAACCTTCACTAACCTAACTTGGTTTATAAAGGCAATGTACAGTGCTTTCATTTAATACCGAAACCCACGTGACCTCTTTTAGATATGCAACCCATTTAACGGAATGGTAATACATATTTAAAAATAAAATTCTCCCAAAAATTTTTATTTATTATTATATTGACAAATTAAAATTTTACAGCTTAGGTTTATATTGTAAATACTCACAACTTGTCTGTGACTTTTTGAAAGACGATCATGCCGTTGTTGGATTTGTTGTTTCCTGTTGTATTCTTCATTTCAATTTGTCAATAAAAATATTTCAGAGCACCATTTTTGTAATCTCTTTTTCTCGTAAAACAATAATAGATAGAATCAGGTACATGTGAATTATATGTTCAAGCAAAACCAGACACTTGAAGCAACACTGTGATACCAGCAACACTTGCATTCACGTAACACAATATATGTATATCCACTAGTTTTTTTTTAATTTTTTCATCAAAGGACGTACATTTTTCCATGACCATAACAGTGTTAAAAATATTATTTGCTATACTACTTCTCATATAAGTTGTACAGTTATCATTGCAATACTCTTAAAATAAACTGTTTTTTTCGTTTTTCTCGAAACTACGTTATTTGAATATGTCTGATTTTGCAGGAAAGTTCCTCATATGTCAATTACGCTAGAAGGGCTCACACAAGCTGAGTATATACCGCACAATCCATTATTTCGTAGACTCCTTGTATTACTTAAGAATTATTTCTGAATTCAGTATTCATGGTTTTTGTGAAGACCGATATCAGGCAACAACTACTACTTGATGAGATCTATAAACTCACTAAATTTCATTACAATCAACCATTTATACTTACACACTTTGTGCAAGTCATTTCTCTCAGTTGCTGTGGCAAATATGCGAAATAGTATTAGTTGTACCGAAAGTGTTGTGAACAAACGCACTTATTTTGCCTTTGAGAGTATTTTGTCGTTATATCTACTTTAAATACTAAATAAATGTTTTTAGTTAACACCTGCACATCTTTAGGCAAGCCTTAGATGTAGTTGTAGAAAGAAATTATACAAAAAACGATCATTACAAACAATCAAACAATACATTGACCAAAATATTAGGAAAATAGAGACAATTTCAGTAATAGTACATATACAGGGTGGCGCGCCACATTCCCGTCGGCTTGTATACGAGAAACGGTAAAGTATTTTAAAAATCTTTTTACTAAAGGTTGTGTAGGTTCATTAGGAGCACAATTTAAAATTATTTGGAAATATACAGGGTGATCCAAAAAAAAGTTGCGTACCAAAGTTATGAAAATTTAAATGGAACATCCTGTATATTCGTGCATATTTCGATACTGTAGGGTAAATAAAGGCTACTTACTGTTATATGTCCTATACCTAACTCAACCGGTTTTCGAGATATTTTAATATTTTTGAAAATGTAGATAAAAATTTACGAGGCATTTCTGTTTTACATGATTGAGCTAAATATTTTAAATTGTGTTTATTGTTTATTGAAAGGATTAAACTTTATAACTAATTAAAGTTGATATCTAGAAATTATGTAGGGTATTTAAAAACAAGATTTCTTTTTGGTTGAATGTTATAGGCAAGTAATTCTCTTATGTTAAATGGAACACCCTGTATTTATGACCACATGTAGATTCTAATTTCAATTGTTTTTAAAACTGTACTAGGGTTCCCTATACCCATCTCTTCTAGTTTTTTAGTAATTTATAGTTTTTGATTCTAAACGTTAATTTCCTACCATTTAATTCTCGAAAGTAGGTTTTGATGGAAACAAATGGCTTTATACCTATTAAACTAATCGTTTGATTGGTTTCGTTTCACAATAATGAAAAAACTTCTTAACTAAGTAAATAAGACTTTATTAAACAAATAACATTAAACAGAAAAAAACTAGTATTTTAACAAATGCTCGAAATGATGTCCATCAGTTTTAATGCATAAACGAATTTTCTCTTGAAAAGACTGCTTCACTTTTGTTAAAATTTTTGGTGCTATAGAACGAAACGCTATTCTTGTTCGTTCTCTCATAAAGTCAGGTGTAGTTGTTGGTATACCGTACACTCTATCTTTAATATATCCCCAGGAGGCTTAGGTCAGGGGATCTTGCTGGCCAATGCTGAGGGCCGCCGCGTCCAATTAACCTATTGGGATATTGCCTATCCAATTAATTTCTAACGTCAATATGAAAATGTGCTGGCGCACCATCTAATTGTAACAACATCCTCTGTCTAATATCGAGTGGTACATCTTCCAAATGTACAGGCAAATGTTCTCTTAAAAGTCGAAGAAACATGGCGCCATTTAAGAGACCATCAAAAAAGAAAGAACCTATCACCAGCGTTCCAATTATTCCACCCCACACATTGACACGTCGTCTATGTCGCTAGTTCTAAAAAGACGGGGATTTTCGTCACTGTAGAAATGAAAATGGTGACTTTTAAGTAATCCATTATTGTGGAATGATAACTCATCCGAGAAAAGAACAAAATCGAAGAAATTTTCGTCATCACTAAGTCTTTCTAGAACCCACAAACAAAAGTCGAGTCGTCGATCGTAATCTGGCTCCAAAAGATCTTGGTGTAATTGAATACGATACGGGAAAAAATTCTGTTTTTTTTGTAATTCTTCAAACGCTTCGCCTGCTGATTCCAATGTTTTTGCCTATTTTACGTTGACTTGTATGTGGATTGTCTACCAGAGAGGCCATAACAACAAACGCATTTTGTGCATTGCCCGTAACAGGTCTCTGCCCTTCTCACGCTTCCTGTTTTTCGGAGAACTTGCAATAAGTTTTCTAATGACCGCCTGTCAGGATGACGCTCGATCATATCAACTTTTTCGTTTTAAGAGTACATACGTTCTCATTTTAATTATTGAAATTATTTCAAGCTCGTCGAAGAGCGATGATAGCGATGGGTATAGGAAACCCTACTACAGTTTTAATGTTATTTGTTTAATAAAGTTTTATTTACTTAGTTAGGAGCCCTTTTCTTTATTATGAAACAAAACCAATCAAACGATTAGTTTAATTGGTATTAGCCATTTGGAGTAATAATTCCATCAAAACCTATGTTTGAGAATTAAATAATAATAATAATTCATGCCTTAGCATCCCCCAACAGCTTGCGCCAATTACAGGGGGCATCGGCTGGCCATGAGTTATCATTACGCCTGCGGCTGTAGACCGACTTAAGATGTTAAGATGGGTATAGGGAACCCTAGTACAGTTTCAAAAACAATTGAAATTAGAATTTAAATGTGGTCATAAATACAGGGTGTTCCATTTAACATAAGAGAATTACTTGCCTATAACATTCAACGACGGGAATGTGGTGCGCCATCCTGTATACATACATATATCTCGGGTACAATGCAACATGGGATACATATATATAACACAACATCTACTCCACTGGACGGATATCTGAGATCTATATGACAGGATCTTTTGTAGGTAAGTATTCACTACTTCTATAGTACTAAAGACTGAATGAGAAGAAAAAGCAGAATGCAGACGTTAAAGCACAGAAAGAATTTCTTAATGAAAATGAAGTACGACAATACAAGCAAAATATATACACAAAAACACAATATTCGTGCAGTAATAAATAATCGACTAACTATTTAAGCTATTCTAGAGTATTTAGGTTAATGGAAGTTTTTTATGTATGCATATATCTTTTTAATACAATTCTTATATTATTTATGATCATTGTTCTTATAATCTATTTTATGCGTTGAATATATTCAATAATGCCATTCAATTGCAACTTACACAACAATCTTCCTTGTGTATTTCGCTATTATCGTCTATAATTAAAAAGTCCCCTAAGACCAGGCTTTTAAGATTATTGGAAATTTGCCAAGATCCCAGAGGCTTTTACTAAAAATATTTCAAATGTTTTCCTTTATCTTGAAAATTGGGCAGACGAGGAAATTTGAATTTAAATTACATAATCTGGATAAAGTTGCGCTAAACAAGATACACTTGTTAAAGCGAAATTAGTTTCAAAGATATCAATGCAAATTTTCGTTGGAGTAGAAGTAAGAGGTTGAACAACAGACGGAACCATTTGTACTCAAATTACAAAAGAAGTATACCGTTTAAGAGAAAAAAAAGTAAAACTCCCGCCTTGAATTGTAAGTAAATAGTTGAAATTTGTTGATTTTTTTTTGTTTTTGCGTCACGGTACTAAAATTATTATGTGCTGCATTATATATCTATCAAAAACGGGATGTAGCTTTTTCGTTGTTACTTCTATTCGAAACAAACACCATAACGTTAGTTTCCAGCGATTTTTGTAAAACCTATTTTTTCTTTTAAATATTTCTATGGGATTGCTTTTATAGAAATTCCTTCGATCAAGGCGAAACTAAAGTAATCTAGTTCTTTTTTAGAATTTTAGAACAGAATTTATTTATTTGAACTGGGCCTATCACAACACGTCTCTAACTTCCCATAATTTCAATCCTGTTGATAACATAATCTTTAATCCTTTTGCTACATTTTTCCCTTTAAAACAAAATAACTTAAAGTTGAGTTGTTGATTATACAGGGTGTCCATTTAAGACTCTACTCTTTGATTGTAGCTATATCGTTAAATCAATAGAAATTTTGATTGACGGTATGTCAATGAGGATAAAAGTGTCCCCAAAAAGTGTACCACGTAATTATCACTTTTTTAAAATGAATAACCTACTTATTTCTATTGAACTGAGTGTACTTTTAGATGCCGTCAATCAAAATTTCTATTGATTTAAGGATATAGCTACAATCAAAGACCGGAGTCTTAAATGGACACCCTGTATATTGGGAACGACTGCCTGTCTTACTTTTCATTATCGTGTCGAAGAATATAAAAATAGTAATAATTCTTTCTATTTACTTTATATATACACTTTTGCTACAGGTTTATAAAAAAAAA